>JANITX010000003.1:25100099-25116611 GCA_027564395.1 Erythroxylum ulei
TAATTTATGTAATTTTATCATATACAATTAATGTGTAATTTTTAATAATATTTGATTTGCATATATTTAATTTTAGCTATAATGATAATTAATTAATTTAAAAATATAATGTATTATATTATAATTATTACATATAATAGTATAATTATAAAAAATATATAAACATGATAATAAAATCAAACATGTTGGTGATTTTAGTTTTTTATTAGGAATATCAACCAAACAGGTTTTTGTTTTCAGTTTTTATATTACAAATTTCAACCAAACAGGTTTTCGTTTTTTTAGGGAAAAAAACAGAAACTAAAAACAGGAAACAACAACTAAAAACAACTACAGAAAAATAATTAATTAATTTATGGTAAGTTTTAGTTTGAATCAATTAATTTAGAAAAAACTGAGACTTATTATGGTTATCCTAATAAATTTCAAACTTACTAATTAAATTGTAAAAATTATTCCCCTTAAACTAATTATCAAAGTTACAATTAAATTAGAACTTTCTTTTGAATCAATGTTGAATTATTCATTCTAATACTTAGTTGATTTATTTTGATTCTTTGGTAAATTTAGTTTATTAGGTAATTAATCATAAACTCTCATTTTATTTTATTAAATGAAATTAAATAAGCTAATTTTTAGTTCTCTTAACTACTATAAGAATTTAATGAATTGGAATTAATTATGACAGCTTGGACAATCCTACTGTAACTGTACCAAAGTAAAAGATACCGTAATGAGTTTTCAAGCTAGTTCGAACACCTTTGCTAGCTATTTCTTTGTTCATTTTTCCAACTTTGGTTACCTTGGACATTGTAAACCGGAAAAATCCATGTGGGAAAAAGTGACGTATTTATTTGTCGGCTAAGTCGTGCGAAGTCTGGCAACGATCCTTCGAAACATTTCAGCTGAAAACATCATTCGACATTTCCCTGATGGTAACATTACACACCCAGAATGAAATTGGGGGAGAAAACTTATAAAATAAGAAGACAAGATTTTAACCCAATTTAAAGCTAGAAAGTAGGCAACCAAGAATCCTGATTAAGCTATAACAATGCCACAATATCATCTATTGACTTCAGCGTCTTCTCGTAGTATACGTATGATTCATACACTTTAGGGGTCCGGATATAAGAATCCAACTGCAAGAACAAACAAACACCATCACTAAGATAAGTTTAAATTTCACGGATATACAAAACTTTTACCACTTTCAAGCCGTCATGTGTCATGTAATATCATCGTCCCTAAATAGTTCAGTTCCTATAGTTTTTCCTCAGAATTACCTTGGCTTACTAGTAGTACTGTAAGAGTTTCTAGCTTTGTTAAGTCAAAGGCCTAAAGAATCAACTAAGCGACAATGTCTAGTTACGCATATACTATATGTAGATGCATTTATCAATGTGGCATACCTGGTCCATATTGTCCACCAACTCATTGGCCTTCGTAACATAATCTTTTCGACGATCGACAGGCAAAGTAGCCATTGCAATTCTCAGATCCTTACCAAGATAAGCTTGCTTTAATCTAATGTAAAACAAGACATACCTCCAAGACATCCTCTCCAACATTTCCCTTATACTATGCAACCCCTCAGCCGTCTGTTTGATTCTCGCCGCAGAGTCTTCCGGCGACAAATCAGGCTCAAAGAAACGTTCTTTTAGAAACGAACGTGTGCCCCAATTCTGAGCCAATGCTAATGGTATTCCACCTAGTTGTTGAGCCACTGCAAGAGAAACAACACCTAACGTTGTCAGAACTTTTCGGCGGATGGTCCCACGTTCTTGGGACGAAGAATTTGATGCTCTAATGGAGGTTGTGGTGTGTTTAGAATGGGCATTGAAGTTTGTGATGTATTCAGCACGGAGAAGAGATGGGGTGTTGGTGATGGTGGTCATGGTTTGGATAAAAAGCGTAAAACACATTGGAAGTGAGGTTGTGGGCTTCTACTCCATCTTGAACCTTGGCTTTTTGCCACGTGGCAGTCGTTATCCTTTTATTTCAATTTTCTTTTTGGTAAACAAAATTTTGGGGAAGTGGAACACTTGCTATTTGAAGCCTTGGCTTTCGGTGGTTGTGATTTTTTTCATTTGTTATTTGCATTTGTAATTTGTCTAGCCGTCAAAATCGTTTAATATGGTTTCCGTGTTATTGTGGGTTATATATATAGTTGATTTTGCAGTAAGCAACTGATTTTCTTGGATTCAGTTGCATTCTATTATAAAGCAAAATATCAAACAGTTTTAATTAATTAATAAACTAAGAAGAATTGTTGATAGGCTAACAAGAATTTCTATGTATTTATCGGCTTTGGCAGGAGAGGAACTTTCG
This sequence comes from Erythroxylum ulei, assembly GCA_027564395.1. Taxonomy (NCBI): domain Eukaryota; kingdom Viridiplantae; phylum Streptophyta; class Magnoliopsida; order Malpighiales; family Erythroxylaceae; genus Erythroxylum; species Erythroxylum ulei. The sequence continues at coordinate 25,102,431 of JANITX010000003.1, forward strand.
CTGTTTCAAGACTCAAGCTTCTTTTAAAGATAGTTTGATATCAATGATACTAGAGAAAATTCATGAGATTCTGTTAATCGTGAATTTATCTCACTATTGCGGATCCAGTCTTTGCACAACATTAAGGGTCTAGGCTTTCTTCGTGGGCCGAATGCGTAGCTTGGGCTACGATTCTACAGGCGCTCCTATCGCTGGTCTTCTCCATTCTTATTTTCGGAGCAATGTTATTTTTTAGTTTTCAAATCCTTGTTTTTCTGTGACAGTTCTCTTTCTTTGATCTTCTTGAACTTTCGTGTATCATTCTTTTATTTTAATTTTAATCCATTTTCTTTTCAAAAAAAAAGAATTTGTAACTCATTTACCTCACAGATAAACAGATCTAACGGCTAGAAATCTTAGAAAACATTTAATTAGAGAATTTACGGACATGTGAAATGGTAAGAAAATATGTTTTAAATAGTTGAACTTGAGAAGATTATATAAATTTACGAGCATCACAGCATAAAGAGAAATACATATATATGATACATATAAATATACAAGACAGAGAATTAAATTACTCTAGCAAAAATATTTTATTATTATTTTTAGTTTTCTTTGCATTGTGTCTTTATTTTTAATACCTCAATGTTTCTTTACAATTTGTACTTTTTAAAATTAAATCCTCTCTTTAGTTCAAACCTTTTTTCAATACCCTTTAGCATCTTGGTAGTTCAAAATTTTATTAACTAAATTTTCTAAAGTCTACCTTTATCATTGTTTAAAAAAAACCATGTATAAAATTTGAGGGGATTCTTCCTTAGAATGCTCGAATTCTAAATTAACCGTATAAGCAAGTATAAGAAATTAAACATAATTGTTCAATAATTGGTATTTTCTCCAAGTTCAAAAATTGTGATATAGGTGGCATGCAATGTCAAGAAAAGGGGACTATACAACTATATAATTCAAATTAGCTCCAAAGGGGAAAAAAAAAACAATAAGTTAGTGCATGAGAACACAATCCTCATTACAAAACTTGTTTATCTAGCATGATAAACATAGGTTCCATCTATCTCCAAATGCCAATTTATTGTTTAGAATCTGAAATTGGTCTTTGATAGACTTTATAAATATCTTAAGATCAATTTTTCCATTATCTTCACCATTTCTCATGTTTAAATCTTCCTAGAAAATGTTAGTGGTAATCATATTAGTTTTTCATTGCACACTCATTTATATGTTACTAATTAAGTCCTATTTCACTTAATTTTGACTTTTATTAATGACGCTCTCACTACTCTTTTCTTTTACCACTCAACTTCATTTATATGCCCTTTAAGAGGAACTCTATCAATAGTCCTGCCAAAACAACAAGCAACAATAAGGGTTGGTTGAAAAAAAATAGGATTAATGAAAAGGAAAAAATAACGATAAAATAAAGCTAAGAATAGGTTATCAAAATTAATTAAAAAGAAGAACAAAGGAAGTGGAATTATTAAAAAGAACAAAGAAAGAGAAATCAACAAGAAGGTAAAGATGAAACGAAACTAAGAATCATTTTTAAACTAGGAAAAGGAGTGTGAACACTTTATAACCAGGTTACGCAATATATGATGATAAGGTTTTGATGTATTACTTTTTTTTTTCATTTTTTCGCAATTTTATTTTTATGTATATTTGATGCAAACTAACTTTAAATCACAATAGAAAAGCTAATGAAATCAGTTTGACCGAAGAAGAATGCATAAAAGTGAATTCTAAATTAAAAAGATTTATAGAAAGAAATAATTGGATTTGATGAATGATGAATAACAAAATCAAAAATAAGAAGAAAGAAGAAATAAAATTCTTTAACAGATATATAGAATCTGATTTTAAGAGCCAAAGTTTTAATACTAAATAATGTGAACTTTACGATGAAAAATACCTAAAACTTGAATTATAAATAATAGAATCTTATAATCGTCTCTAAATTAAGCAAGAAAACTCGATCCTAACTAAACCCATTGATTATAATCAGAGCTAGAAGGACTTTTTTTTTTTTTTTTATCACCACAAGTTTTTTTGATAAGTTCTTGTTAAAGAACAAGAGGAAATTCTTTCTAAATAAAGAAAACTCTCAATTTGATTTATAGTTTGAATAATTTTTGAATTACATTATTCTTATGCCTTTTATAGGCATAAAATACCAAAGAATTAGACACCTAAAAGGAAAAAGTATTTTTCCCATAATCTAAGTAAAAAATGATCAAATAACTTTGATAAGTTTAAAACTTATCTAAACATAAATTTGAAGTTTAACACAAATAAAATGCTTAATCCTATGTGATCAGCCCTTTTAAGACTGACGTCGGTATTGATTTTGTTCTACAACTTTTTAGGCATTCAACAAAGACGAGTCTAATGTTAGTTAATTACGTTTACTCTGGTACTAATTGATTTTGTTTCTCAAATATCCTAATTCTAGTGCAAGATCGATCTCAATCACTGATATGACACCAGCGCCAGTTACATTATACTTTTTATTTCTCCATGTTCTTTTCGTGTTAAACATATTCTATCTTCAATGGTAAGTAAAAAAAGTGATCAATCTTATGAATATATTTGATTAATCTTCAACAAACTCTTTTTCTTTTTTGGATCTGCATGATTAATTTGTACAAAGCTAATTTAATGTATTTAGTCTATGCCCTAATCATTGACCTCTAACTCTTTTTTTTTTTTTGTAATGAATTATAAAAATGATTTAAAAAATGTGTTTGTACTAGTACTTATAGGATGTTTGGCATGAGACTATAATATTCTTCTTAAATTTTTATCACTTGAATTTTTCATTTGGTCGTTGTGACTAAGATGAAAGACTATAAAGTTTCTTATCGCACCATTAATAAAAATGAACAATAGCAAAGAACCATTTCTTTCCACATATCTAGATACATTAAACAAGTGCAATAAAAGTTGAAAATTAGATTATGTCCAATCTTTCAGAAAATGGAATCATACAATTCCCCGAGTCATCGGGTTGTTTTGACACGCTAACCAATCCATGCCTCTACGCCATCGGCCCCAAACATCAACACCGCGTCGTTGCCCACCTCCAAAGTTGAAGCCTTAAGCCTCCACAATCCTCTATAAGCCACACCAAACTCCAGACAATTAAAGTTCCAAACTTTACAAGAATATATGGGATTGTTTGATCTAGAGAGGCACTTCGCCTTCTATGGGGCTTATCATAGTAATCCCACCAATGTTTTGATTCACATGATCTTTGTCTGGCCTATTCTTTTCACTGCCCTTCTCATTCTTTACTTCACGCCTCCTCTGTTCTCTCTCGCTCCGCTCCAGCTTCCTCTGCTTGGTTACCATTTAAACCTGTTTCTGAATTTTGGGTTCTTGTTTGCTCTGATTTATGCGCTGTTTTATATATGCTTGGATGCTAAAGCTGGCACCTTGGCTGCTATGCTCTGCGGTCTTTGTTGGGTAGCTAGTAGTTGTGTCGCTTCTTGGCTTGGTTTCTCTCTTGCTTGGAAGGTACGGTTTCTGGGTGGCTTGTTATTACCTTATGTGAAAATCAGTTTTTTTTTCTTCTTTTTCCGTGTATTGGGTAATACAAAATCATCTTATTTGTCTTTTACACATTGACGTTTGATGTTCTCATTGAGATTAATCTTTAAAAAGTGCGTAGGGGTGTTGGTGTCTGGTCATTGTAAACTGGGGATGGTTCCATTTCAGTCTCTACTTAAAATTAAGACAATTTTTAGTACAAAGATATTTTCGTCATACTCTGATATAACATTGAACTAATCGACATTTCTAGATATCTACCAGAGGGGGGCGAGCTAGAGAGGAGAGTGGGAAAAGTTAGAATTTTGAATACCACCTCAAGGTGTGTTTTAGATATGGACCAACTAGATGATCGTCAAAAAGTGTTTTCCTTTAGTTATGAAATTTGGTGGCCAGTGTTTTCTTTTGAGTTGGCAATCAACTTTGTAGCTCTTCTTTTATATCACCTTTTATTTTCTTCTTGATATTTGATTTATTCATAATTGATTTGCTTTTTAATCTATTTCTGTGCACTGCTATGTAAAGTTTAATGTGCCCAGAATATTCTTGTCTGATTACCTATATGCTGAGAAATGTCGGGTTTGCGACTCAAGTCAAACTTGGGCATCAGGACTAGGAGTGGCCATTTCTTAAAACCAAAATCTGAATGAAGATGGATCCGACTTCTGACATGGACATTGGACTATCATAAGATATTGGATTAGAGAATCAGTTACTAGGACCAGTCTTTCCTAGGAAAGACATTTTCACTTTGACATTCATTACTTGCTGTTATTGGTTGTCTTGACAAATGAGAGTAGGTGATATAAGAAAATGCTCATTGTCTATTTCTACGTGTTCATCGTTCATGGTTTGGTTGGCGCTGAGAAACATCTAGACCTTGCATGATAACGTGTAGGTAACCATGTGGGGACATGAACACAAACTTTATTCATACCTTATATGGTTGATAGTCTGTTTTGCTCCAGATGAATTTTGAACTTGAAATTACTTGCAGATCGTTCTGGTAGCCCAAGTTGTTTGTTGGACTGGACAATTTATTGGTCATGGGGTCTACGAGGTAGGTGCTTCTAAGATAGTAGATCAGTTATCGGTATACTCTGTGTACTTTTAACTTCAATTGGTCATGCAGAGACGAGCACCTGCTCTTTTGGACAACCTAGCGCAAGCATTTATCATGGCTCCCTTTTTTGTGCTTCTGGAGGTAATTCCTTGAAATCAACTCGCTATTTTGTGACTATATAATCCAACATCCAACAACTGAGTTATTATGACTCTCTGCCTCAGGCTCTTCAGACCTTTGGTTATGAACCGTACCCTGGCTTTCAAGCAAATGTTCAAGCAAAGATTGGAGCTGAAATCGCCGAGTGGCAAGAAAAGAAGCAGAAGTTGATTTCTTAGACTGTACAGGTGTCTTGTTCATATAGCTTGTTGCCCAGTTTAAAATCCTTCCAATGGATGAACCCATTATGATTATATTTTCGACTTTTTGTCCACTCTGATAAAGCTGCACCAAAGAATCTCCGAGGGAAATGCATTTAAGTATTACCTTTTGTAAATAGAACACTTTTTTATGTAGTCGTGGTTGTTTCTACGATCAATATCATTCAAAGAACTTCATAATTCAAAAACATCATACTGAATAATGCCTTTTCTTTTGTTTATATTGGATTTTTTTTTCAGGTATTTCTCTCAAGGATTGACTGCTTAAATGAGGAGCATCTTTAACAAGCCTTTACTGCTTCTTTTCTTCTTGTAAAGTGTGAAATATGAAGTTGGTTTTGCATTTAATGGGCTGAAGTTTACAGAAATAACTGCTGATGTCATATTTTTCCAGATTTGTCAAACTAACTTGTTGAAACACATTCACATTGTGTTCATCAAATCAGTCTGCATTTCTTTTAAAACCGATCGATTTTGGAATATGTATTTCAATCTCATACGCAATGATTACGACCTTAGATGTGCCTTATGAGCGTATAGCTACCTTCAGCTTCAACCCATGTGCCATTGATAAAATGGTCATCATCCTGTACTTCACAGGATGATTTGGGGCCAGGTTGAACTCGAAAAATCTACCCAATATAGCAAGTGCCATCTTCATTTGGAGATACGCAGAGTCCTTGCCGAGACAAATCCTTGGCCCAGCCTGCGGAAGATTAGAAAATAAGAAATGTGAGCCATCCGCTGCAAGGAGCAAGGCATGAATTGTGTTCGGTAGAGCATATAATGATAACTGAAATAAGACACCATGAGCAGCCATCATCTCTTGGTTGAAAATGCTTTCTAGCTTACTTGAAATGCTGCCAACTTGAAGGGTGATGCTTGTCGAAAGATTCCATCTTTAATCCATCTCTCAGGATTGAATGAAGCCGCATCAGGTCCCCAGTTGTATTCCATTCTACCCATTGAATAAGGAACATAAGTTACCATTCCTCCTGCTTTTAATTTAGTCCCGTCAGGCAAAACATCATCCTCCAGGATGCCTTTTGGGTCCTGCAATCCTTCACAACATTAATTTGATTGGTTCCAAATAGAAGGTCTAAAGCCTTGACCAGAATTTCATTTTTAACGAAGGCGGATGTTTCAATCCTCTTCTCTTTAATGTCATCCTTTGTTTTGACACTAGTGTCTTTTTCTAATCTGTAGGGGCACGTAAGTCATACCTGAGGAACTGCAGGATACAGACGAAGTGTCTCAGTGATTACTGCATGCAAATAAAACAATTTCCCCAATGAATCATATGTCAAGAGTCCTGAAAATTGCGTCGCTCTTTGATTGAATGATTTCAGGTCTTTTTTGTCAAAATGAACCAATGCAATGTTCTCTTCCCGTGCCCTTTCTTCTTCAAAATTTTGGAGTTCCATATAGAGCTTCTCTGCTACGTGCTGATGGGTCATTATCATGTATACAGCCCATGAGAGAGTTGTAGCCGTTGTGTCTCGACCAGCTATAACGAAGTTGAGGACAATATCTCTAAGACTTTTCTCTGTCATATTGTTTTCTGGGTCTTCACCTAACTCAATGAACCTTGACAATATATCGTGTTTTACCTAAAATAGCCAAGGCCAACACAGGTATGTTAGTGAGCACAGCTTTCTTTATTCTGAGAACAGAACATTCTGCGATATGTCTTGTTACCTTGGTGTTTCGGTCAGTATCTCTAGTTTCTTGTATTTCTGCCTTCCTTTTACGAATCACGGAGTAGGTGAAATCATCAATGATTTTAATGCTCCTATCAAGCAAAGCTTCTGAACCCACATTAAGAAATTTCTTAACCTTCCATAATGGATCGATGAATCTAAGAGTCACAATAATATTGGCAGTATCAAAAGCCTGAGCAAAGCAATTTTCTGGTAGATTTGGAGTCAATGTTCCTATCTCTACTCCAAATCCAACTTTGCAAATTGAGTCCAGAGTCATCCTCATAAACAAATCCTGCAAGAGAAATTTTGAATCAGAATCATAATCAAGACCATTTTGTCAACAAAGTAGGAAGGAAATTTCTTGTTGCATTGTACAAAAACTAGTCTAGTTTCTCAAAGTTCAATAAGGACAGAAGCTCTACTAGATACCTGCATGTCCACTTCTTTATTACAGAAACATGCATGACCAAGAATTGATGAGAGTTTTAAGCTATACTCCCTGAAGACTGTGGTGCTGAAATCCCTTAAATTCTTGGATGCAAACTCAAAGCTAGCTGTCTTTCTTTGTTTCCTCCACAGTTCACCATCCACATTGAATATACCATCTCCAAGAAGCGCTTCCATATAGGAATGGTAGGTTTCACCCTTCAATTCACATCAATGTCCGTCATAATCGAACACAAATAAATGAAAGTACAAAGAACTTCAGAACTTGGTGAAATAAAAGTTAAGGATTAGAACTAAGATGAGTTTAAGCTAAGCATAGGTCAATTCTCTGCAATCTCCTAATTTTTGAGTGTCGACTCAGTATTACTTAGAACCCTGAGGAAAGCAGTAGACATTAGGAACATGTACCTTTGGATAATTGGTAAAGTTGGTCTTAAGGACATGTTCCACATTAGCAGGGTCTGCAATGTAAGTATACGTTGTGAATGGCATAGGGACTACCACAGTTTTATTGTCAGAAAGGTAACTGACAAGCCAATCATGCATGCGATCAAAGTTCATGAGCTGCTCAATTGCCGCTCCTACAATTGGCCAGGTCTTGGGGCCTTTAATGTGCCTTTGGTTCCACCTATGAATAAATAACCATGTAAATACCATGCAAGCTAACATAAATGTCAAAGCCATTTTATAACCTTCGGCAATGGAAGAGAGTAGAGGCAGAAGTCTTCTCTTCTTCCTATGTCTTTTTAGCAGATTCTTGTGATTAGGGTAGTGTTGTTAGTGAAGCTGTGGGTTAGTTATTGGGACTTGGGAACTATAATTAACCAAATACTAGTCAACGTTCTTTGCATGCTCTAGAGGTAATCAATATTTAAGTATTGCTTCACCTTTTTCTTGCCCTTCACCTACTTCAACCCAAGTCAGCTATTGTGACAGATATTATAGCAACAAAAGACGCTAAAATTGCAGAAGTTTCAGTTGATAGAAATGTAGTCCATATGACCCTTTCAAAGAAGCAACAAAATTCTAATGAAATTCCACAATTCTGATGTAATCAATGCAATCTCACATCTTTATATTATTCAATCGCTTTCATAGCCAAGGACAAATTAGGTCATGCATGCACCCAACCTGTGGCTAGACATTCAACACTTATTTCTTTCTGCATGTGCTTTTGACCAATTTCTAGATAAGCTTCTACGTGTATTTTAAAACAATAGTTGCATTACGCATTTTGAATGTCAGGCTGGCGCTTTCAAATCTATGATTTCTTAGAAGAATAGTTTTACAAAATTATTTTAATCCACCATGAGTCATGTATTTATTTAATTATACTTCTTATGGTTTGTGCTAACTAACATGCTACAAATAGGTAGCCAGGAGTTCGAAAAATATATATTAGAAAAAAGGCTGCAAATGCTAATTGCTTCCATTCTTGGACAACAGGATGAAGAACTATATATATTCTTCCAGAGAACTTTTAGATGATAAATTGGTGAAGCTATAGCAGTTGCCAATAAATTTATTAATATCATCTCTGCTTTTGACCCTATCGTTACAATCTTCGAGTAGATTAGTCAATTAACATAGCTTTGATCTTTTTTTTTCAGAAGTAATATATATATATATATATATATAATAATTATGTATTTTTATGAATATGATCAGTTATCAATCTTTAGAAAATGGTTCCAATAAAAAGTTCATAAAGCTCATGTTGCTAGTTTGTTTTCAAGGAGATTTGGACGATAAACTTCCTTGGTGAAAAGAAAACAGAAACAGCCACAGGAATGAAGGTAATGACTACTGATCATGTACATCATTGTCAGTTTTGTCCTGTTCCTGTATTGTATAGTACATATTATCGCAATAAACATGCTACTACATCCAGTTCACAATTGAACAAAATCTAAATGCATGTCAGCAGCTGACAATTGTGCCTACATGGTCCTTGAGAAGACACTTTCCGCAATTCCTTGGAATAGGTAAGGTCTGAACCACTTCGGTATTTAGGAATACCAAGTTTTTTAATTTTATTTGTAATCACTGAAATCCATAAAATGTTGGATTCCCATACAGTGGCTGGTTTGAGATGCTACCCTGACCCTGACCCATCTGCAACTTTCCAAAGTCGGTGTATCTGTAAGGCATTTCACCGAACTGAAACCTTTCAACATGGTAATCAGTACCAGTATTGGCCAGGACGCTTTGAAAATCTAGACTGTTGTTGTATGCGTCATCGTTCAGAAGCTGAGATATTGGAACCACACATTCCATTTCTAGTGGATGGGAAAGAGGAGAAGGTCTTGGGTGTTTGAACATCTGTTGTTCACTAACATCATTAACAACAGTCGGCTCCAGATGGGAATTTTTGTTTCCTAATATTTTATCTTCCAACTGTCTTTCTACATGCCTCTTTTTGTAGATCCTACATAGGACCCAATCATCCAACTGCAAGCACCGAAAACAGAAGTATTAGCTATGTCCAAAACAGACCACACAAACATTAAAACCAAAAGTCCAGGAACTTTAATTTAAGGACCTTAGGCTTCCATAGCTGGCATTAAGCTTACCCTCATGGATGCATTGGATTTGTTTCCAAGCTTTTTTGGTTCATTCAACCGATACTCATGCATAATCCACTCTGTCTTAATACCCTTTGGCGGTCTACCCTTGTAGAAGACAAGAGCCTTTTTAACACCAACATACCTAGACCCACTATATATGCCCTTATCTGTGCCTGTGGCCTTCCAGTAACCAGACAAAGTTGCTCTATTAGGCCTAATTCCATTTGGATACTTCCTGTCACGTGGACTGAAGAAGTACCATTCGTTTTCTCCAAAGTCAGTTTTCTCTGCGCATCATACGAGTAAACAAGTGAATAATATGCGTAGAAAATAAGTTAGCGTCATGAAGAATATGCAGGACAACATAAAGAGCATCCAAAAATGGAGTTCTTTTGGGGTAATCATGAAACCAACCGGGCAATTGCCAAGGATCACACTTGTAAATATCAACTTCCGGAATTATTGAAACAGGGCATGGCTTGGACGTGGCTTGGTTTCTGAGGTAATACATGATCAGTTCCTCGTCTGTTGGGTGGAACCTGAAACCAGGAGGAAGATCAGAGCTAGTTTTGCCCTGCATTTGAATAGATCAAAATAAGAGATAAAGCTTTGGTGCTTTGGCTCAGGACTAGATAAATGGAGAGATGGGAGTGTTTGAAATGTTTAACATGAGACAGGAAGGTCTTATATTTGTGGAGACCAGATCCTCTGTCCAGTTTTACTCTGTCTTATCCTGTCTTATGAAATCTTAACTATTTATTTTGTGGACCTCACGTGGACTCCGCATGGAACCCACATAAATAAACGGCTGAGATTTATTGGACACAATAAGACACTATAATATTGGACAAGAGATCTGGACTCATATTTGTGAGGGATATTGTCGTTTTATGGGTATTGCATGGACTGGATTGGTTGTTACTCTGACTTTCCAATACCTCGGATTTGAGTAACGTGTTAGCTGTACTCTCATTGAGTAAGAGTTGGAAAAAAAAGTGCCTAAAAACACATTAAGTTAATCTAATCAAAGCTGTATTGTGGTTAGGTTCCCGGTACTTGGCAAGTTGCAGTATCAATACCTTTTCTCAGCCAAAAGGCTATATCCTATTGGATACATCCGTTATGCGACACTCGGCATCTCTTTTGGCACGTAGCTAATGTTGTCTGTTTCACTCCATAAGACGACAATTTGACGTACTCTCCAGTCTTCATCTCATGAAGCTGTATGAGTGTTCTTATTCCATACAATTACAGCTAAAAGCTTTTGGTTCTTTATTTACTTGCGATTATGAGCTCAAGGGACAATGCAAAGTTGAGATTGCAGCTTCTTCTTCTTCTTTTTCCTTTTAATGTTATACTATGTTATGAATAGGTTCAAGTTTGATGAATTTGAAACTTTAAATTAAATAGAGAATACATTGCATGTACTATTATTAAAGTATTGAGTGTGGCCTTAAGAAAAATTCTTCATAAAAATATACCAGAAAGTGTAAGTTCATATTTGCGTAATATAGAATTGTTAAGCGTGTGAATTTGTCTTGTTGAATTGGATACCATACTGAATCACATAGTCACTAATTAACCTGGGAGTCTTCCTGCTTATGTAAATTACCTGACTGGCATAAGCTCCCGTTGTTGAACCCATCAAATATGGAGCGGAAAACAGATGTTGCTCTTCACTTTCCAACATTGGCTATGGTAGAAATTCGAGAAAACCCATGTCGGCGTGATGTAACTGATTTCTCTTATGGATTATGGAAAAGTGTCGCGGGACCATACTTGCGCAATTGCCACGTAATCCCCCTGACAAAAATGTCAATCTAGAAAGTTAAGTGGGATAAGCTTTGTAGAAGATGTGTTGGCCAAAGCATCAACTACTTGTGTGGTTCTTATCTAGCCACCTCACTTGTGGGTTCTAATTGGTTCAAGTATCTAAACCACCTTGATTAGTACCAATTTAAGATTCTTTAACCCATTCACATGTTAGCGTTAGGTCCTCTAGATTAAGATCTAATATCTAATTAAATGGCTTTGGCCCCATCTTTGGTGTTCTATCAGCTCGTCAGCCGTCAGATTAGGTCCGCTTCCATTCAGGGGTCTCTTCAGCTCCATTGGGCGGTACCCAAATTATCCATTTCCTTTGTTGAGAGAGGATTAGTTTTACAGGTAACTTTACTCCCAGCCTCACTTGAACTCCTAAGTAGATTTTTTTTTCCACACACACACACACACACACACACACACACGGGTCTTTAATAGGAGATTTATTCCCTAATTAGGACTTTAACAGGATGTTTGGTTTACTAGTAAGAATAAATGAGGAATGAAATGCTAATTTTTTAAAAATAGAATAGAATATGTATTATTCAGTTTAGTTTATTTTTAAAAATTTCTAATGATGATATAATGCTAATGTTTGATTTGAAAGTATAAATTTAAAACGACAAAGGAATAAATAACAAAAAGACCAAAATATTCATTAGTCCCTATTAACTACATTATTATTATTATTATTAGATTATTTTATAGCTAAGTAATTATGTGGATTCTTTAAGGATATTTTTATCCAACAAATCCTCATTTTTATTCTCAACCAACTTGGAATAAATAGAAATAGGATGATACAAGAAGCCGTGGCAATGGAGATCAAGATGCCACATGCCAAAACAAGCTTACTTTGCCAAGTGGACCTATTATAAGGCAATATGCAGCAAGGCTTAAACAAGCACTTCAAAGGTTTGTTCAAAATCACAATACGTCTCACCTTAATGACAAGGCTGAACCATCCATGAAGAATTCAAGTGGAGTAATCAAGCTTGTGATTCTTCTGGAGAGTACGTGTGAAAAGGTTAATACTTAGCCAAATTTCAAGACAAGTTTAATTATTCTTATGGGCTTAATTTAATACATTGGGCTTGTTATTTATCCTTTATTTATTAGGGCCAAAAGACTTGTTATGGACTGGGTATTTAGTTGTAAGCATGTGCACTCATTAAAAGTCACTTGCCTTAGTTTATTTTAAGCTAGTTTTGGACAACCAAGCGTGTGGGCCTAAGTAGAGTGCTCCATTAGGCCCATTCCCCCTTATTTTTATTTAGTTATTTTGGTCTTATTTAAAGTTAGTTTAGCCCAATCTTAAATGGATTAGGATCAGATTGCGTTATTGGGTTATAAACTTCTAAACTAGTTAGGATTAGGTTTGTTTTTTATTCCTTTTAGGGTTAGGACGTGGGCAAGGGTATAATACCTTTTTTTATCTTTGTAAACATCAGATTAGTTGTTTAATGAAATTAAGAAATATTGTCATCAAGAAAGGCGTATTCTTCTTGTTGTTACTTCAAGGATCGCATCACTTATCAAGGTAATTGTTTGTGGCATTTTTAATTCTTCTGTTTCTTTAGGTTTGGGTCTCAATTTCATATAATTGGGGTTTGAACTAGTATGTTCTTATAATAGAAAGATTGGGGTTTTGATTTAATAAGATTAGGGGGTTTCAAGAACCTTTTTTCTCTTGGGGTTTCCATGTCAGTTGGTATTAGAGCTTTGGCTTAATTCTATTGAACTCATACGTATCTTTCATTGTTTTCTTTGTTGAATCCTTAGAAAAAAACCACGAAAAAATTAAGGCTTAATTGCTTGGACCGAATATGCCATTATTGGTTCTTTAAGTTCTTGTTTCTTTAGTTGATTCTTTGTTTTCTTGATCTTCAATTAAAAAAACCATGAACAGTAGAAAGAAAAGAAAAGAAATTTCAAGATTGATCAAGAAACATCCAAGATTGTGACTTTTTGAATCTTTGTTTGATCTTTCATTCAAGATTTGTTCTTATCATTCAAGATTCATCTAGATTGTCCTTCTTTCATTCAAGAACCTATCAAGAAACGTTTTCTTTGAATCTTTTGTTCCATTCTTGGAATTTTGGGCAGATTGGGATATATCAAAAAAATTGTTCTCAGGTTTGGTGAGTTTTGTCATATTTTTGTTTGTCTTTCTTTGTTTCTTGGTTATTTCTTGTTTTGGTACCTATCTTTGCTTCTCTACATTGATTTGAAAAATTATTGCACTCATAATTGTTCAATTGACACAAGAATTTGCCTACACTACTCTTCATATATGTATTGGCACTTTGCTTTATTTTTTTCCCCGTCCATACAATGTTTTGCTTCTAGATTTGTCTCATCTATTCGTTTTCTTTGTTAAGGTCATTATCTTTCTACTTTCTACTTGAACTTGTTGCTTGTTGATTTCATTGATCTTGTTGAAGTGATCCTGAAAAGTAACAATAAAGGAGGCACTTGAGTGGACAAAGGCAAGAGTGTGAGATTATATAGTGAAAAGCCATTTTATTGTGTGAAACACGAGTGGGAAATTCTATTCTAGAGAAAAACATGTGAGGGATGTTAAGTCAAAATGACTTCACGTCTAATAATTTTGATGACATTCAAATAATAATAATATTAGAAATAATATGTGT
>JANITX010000003.1:25117608-25137929 GCA_027564395.1 Erythroxylum ulei
AATTAGGTTTAAAAGAATTATGAAATAGGGTAATTAGGGTAATTCGGGTAAATCGGGCCGGGATAATTTGGGTAAATTGGGTCAAAAAAATAGGTAATTCGGGTAAATCGGGCTGGGTAAGTTCGGGTAATTGAAAGTTCGGGTTTGGGCCGGGTAAGGGAAAAAAATTCGGGTAATTCGGGCTGGGCCCGAATAGTGAAAATCGGGCCCGAATTACTCGAATGCTCACCCCTTATCTCTATACAAACTTATAACATCGAGAAAACAATACACAATGCATAGGGTTCTAAGTGCTTGAGTAGCATTATTCCTAAGATCAGTATTTTAAATCAAACTACCATTGTTGACCAAAAAGAGGCTAACGCTCATAATTTGGTGAATAAGGGCATCATTGACCTATTAAACCTAAGAGAGGAATTTTAAATAGCAAATAGGAAATGATCTGGTAGTGATAAAATTGCATTATATTTTAGGGCTTAGTTTGATATAGATTTAATTTTTAATTCAATTATTTAGTATGTGTTTAGGTTAGATTTGTGTTAGTTAGTTAATTATTTGTGTTTAAGTGTTTTTGTGGGTTAGTACAAGTCTTTGAGCTTAATTATTATGTTTTTGAGGTACCTTGATGTGTTTGTTAGTGTTTCAGGGTTAACATCAAGGAACGGAGAAATTTTGGAGACACTTGGGCCGAAATAATGGCCCACGTTTATAACGAAATAGGCCACAATTGTGACAGAAGCACTGGAGTCAGCCCACGATCGTGACCCATATGGCACTATCGTGAAAAAAGCCCAGGTCACGGCCCACGATCATGGACAAAAGGCTCAAATGTGACCCATTATCATGGCCTACATAAGGCAGACGTGCAGACACTCAAAAATGTCAAGTTTCGAGGGAGTTTTTGGACCTTTTGGACCCTCAAAAAATACTAAGGTTGCCCAGAACACAAAAGGTATATAAAGAATAAGACAAAGAAGATGAAGGAGCTTTTCCATCAACTACTTTTGGAGAGAAACCATACAGAGAGAATTGTTGAGAGATTGAGAAAGAGAAGAAGGAAAAGAGAAGTGGAGAAGAAGCTGACTTTGACATACTTCCCTGATAAGGAGTTTCCGTCATCGCTACCTCCCGTTTCCATCCAACATCATATTTCCTATTATTTTCCATTTTTATATTTGTATAGAAATGGGAATAGCAATTTGATAATAGGATTTGTGAATGTTGAGAAGTTCTAAACTCACTTTTGGGTTTTTATCTTTAATTTAATGAAATCTGATTGTTTTTATGTTTATTGGATTTATTGTGATTAATATCTGTTATTGCATACTTTAGTAATAAACTGAGAGGATGAACTGAATGAAATATTATTAAATTGGGCTAATAAGAGTTAGATGATTTAATAAGAACGAGAAAATAATCAAATCAGTAATTGTGTGAAGAGAGATTTCGCATAGGTTCCCGGTAGTTTATTGGACAACTTCAGATCTAATTAGGGTTTTTGATAGGTTGTTAATTGAGAAATTGCAAATTTCCATAATTTGATTAGTGATACAAGAAGCCATGGCAATGGAGATCAAGGTGCCACACGCTAAGACAAGCTTACTTGGCCAAGTGGACCTATTACAAGGCAACGTGCAGTAAGGCTTAAACAAGCACTTTAAGGGTTTGTTCAAAGTCACATTACATCTCACCTTGACAACAAGGCTGAACCATCAATGGAGAATTCAAGTGGAGTAGTCAAGCTTGTGATTCTTCTAGAGAGGATGTGCGGAGGGGCTAATACTTAGCCAAATTTCAAGACAAGTTCAGTTATTCTTATGGGATTAATTTAATACATTAGGCATGTTATTTATCCTTTATTTATTAGGGCCAAAAGACTTATTATGGGCTGGATATTTATTTGTAAGCATATGCACTTGTTAAAAGTCACTTGCCTTAGTTTATTTTAAGCTAGTTTTGGACAACCAAGCGTCAGGGCCTAAGTAGAGTGCTCCATTAGGCCCATTCGCCCCCTAGGTTTATTTAAGTTATTTTGGTCTTATTTAAGTTAGTTTAACCTAATCCTAAGTGGATTAGGATCAGATTGCATTATTGGGCTATAAACTTCTAAACTAGTTAGGATTAGGCTTGTTTTAGCATTAAAGGGTCTTGTAACCTATTCCTTTTAGGGTTAGGACGTGGGCAAGGGTATAAATACCTTATTTTATTCTTGTAAATATCATATTAAGTTGATTAACGAAATTGAGAAATATTCTCTTCAAGCAAGGCGTGCTCTTCTTGTTATTACTTCAAGTATTGCATCACTTATCAAGGTAATCGCTTGTGGCGTGTTCAATTCTTCTATTTTCTTGGGTTGGATCTCAATTTCATATAATTGGGGTCTGAACTAGCATGTTCTTATAATAGAAAGATTGGGGTTTTGATTCAATAGGATTAGGGGGTTTCAAAAATCTTGCTTTCTTGGGGTTTTTGTATCAGTTGGTATCAGAGCTTTAGCTTAATTCTATTGAACTTATACATATTTTTCATTAATTTCTTTGTTGATCCCTTAGAAAAAAATCACAAAAAATTAAGGTTTAATTGCACGGAACGAATTTGCCATTATTAGTTCTTTATGTTCTTTTTCTTTAGTTGATTCTTTGTTTTCTTGAACTTCAATTAAAAAACAGAAGAAAAAAAAGCAACAAAAAAACATGAACAATGGAAAGAAAAGAAAAGAAATCTCAAGATTGATCAACAAACATCCAAGATTGTGATTCTTTAAATCTTTGTTTGATCTGTCATTCAAGATTCTATCAAGAAACATCCAAGAATGTGATTCTTTGAATCTTTGTTTAATCTTTCATTTAAGATTCGTTCTTATCATTCAAGATTCATCTAGATTGTCTTTCTTTCATTCAAGAAACATCCAAGGTTGTGATTCTTTGAATCTTTGTTTGATCTTTCATTCAAGATTCGTTCTTATCATTCAAGATTCATTTAGATTGTCTTTCTTTCATTCAAGAACCTATCAAGAAATGTTTTCTTTGAATCTTTGTTCAATTCTTGGAATTTTGTGCAGATTGGGAAATTAAAATTAAAAAAATTAGCCTCAAGTTTGGTGAGTTTTGTCATATTTTTGTTTGTCTTTCTTTGTTTCCTGGTTTATTTCTTGTTTTGGTACCTATCTTTGCTTCTCTACATTGATTTGAACAATTGTTGCACTCATAATTGTTTAATTGACACAAGAGACATTACCTACACTACTTTTCATCCATGTATTGGCACTTTGATTTATTTTCTGTCCGTACAATATTTTGCTTCTAGATTTGTTTCATTTATTCATTTTTCTTTGTTAGGGTTGTTATCTTTGTGCTTTATATTTGAACTTATTTCTTGTTGATTTCCTTGATCTTATTGAAGTGATCCTGAAAAGTAACAATAAAGGAGGCACTTAAGTGGAAAAAGGCAAGAATGTGAGATTATATAGTGAAAAGCCATTTTATTGTGTGAAACACGAGTGGAAAATTCTATTTTAGAAAGAAACATGTGAGGGAGTGTTGTGAGGTTTCTAAAGTTTTCTTGGAGGATTAATCATGTCTCATAATAGCAATAAAGATGGAAAGAGTCATGGGAGTGAAGATGACCAACGAAATACATTCTTGAAAGAGTCATGGGAGTGAAGAAGACCAACGGAATACATTCTTTACTCTTTAAGCAATGCAAAATTAGTTCAAGAGAATAGATACTATATTCCTTGAAGTCAAAGACAACTTTGAGCAGCAAGAGATAGAAACTTTGAAAGATAAGATAGGCTTCTCATAACTATTCGAGCCGAATCTTCAAGGAATAATGGGACAAGAAGGAGAGAGAACCCTCCAGTTCATAATCATTATCACTATGAGGAGGAGCAAGATGAAGATGGATTCGATAAGGAAGAGTGGTATG
The DNA here is from genome assembly GCA_027564395.1 of Erythroxylum ulei. Taxonomy (NCBI): domain Eukaryota; kingdom Viridiplantae; phylum Streptophyta; class Magnoliopsida; order Malpighiales; family Erythroxylaceae; genus Erythroxylum; species Erythroxylum ulei. Next base: position 25,121,536 of record JANITX010000003.1, read on the forward strand.
GAGGCCAAAATAATTCAATAGGTGGTAGAGGAGATAGAGGCCGAAATAGGGGTGGTTATAAAGGAAGAGCTGAAAGAGGCAAAGAGGAGGAAGAGATTGCAAAAGTAGATAGAAACATTGGCAGCATTAAAATGAATATGCCACCATTTCAAGGAAGGAATGATGCAGGTGCCTACTTAGAGTGGGAAAGGAAAGTAGAGATGATATTTTCCTGCCACAACTATTCTGAGGAGGAGAAGATGAAGCTGGCAACAGTTGAGTTCTCTGATTATGCTGCTATTTGGTGGGATCAATTGATGGTTAGTAGAAGACGAACTAGAGAAAGACCAGTTGAAACCTGGGATGAGATGAAACGCATCATGAAAATGAGATTCGTGCCAAGTTACTACTAGGGAGTTGCATCAAAAACTCCAAACACTGAGGCAAGGCACGAGGAGCGTGGAAGATTACCATAAGAAGATGGAGATAGCTATGATAAGAGCTAACATAGAGGAGTATAGAGAGGCTATAATGGCTCGGTTCCTTACTGATCTAAACAAAGAGATAGCTAACATGTTAGAGCTTCATCAATACTTGGAGTTGGAGGACATGGTAAGCATAGCTATGAAGATTGAGAAGCAATTGAAGGGAAAAAGCTTCAGCAAGGGCAACACCTAGGGATCTTCAAATTCTTAGGTTCCTAAATGGCCAAAGAAGAAGGAAAAGAGCAAGGATAAGTCCTTTGACAACAAGGACAAGTCCAAGGAAAAGTGGACAACCTCTAAAGGTGCGCCTACATCTAATGATCAAAATCTTATCACTAAGCAAAGAAACATCAAATGCTTCAAGTGTTTGGGTTCGAGTCATAAGGCAAACCAATGTTCCAATAGGAAGATCATGTATTTGCGAGATGGGGTAATTGAATCAGAAGATAGTGATGGAAGTGATATGCCTGAGTTGGAGGATTGCACTAATGAAGAAGTTGAGCAACCAGTCCAGGCCGAAGCACTAGTAGTGAGGCGAGCTCTGTATGCATAAGAAAAGATAGAGCTTGATGAACAAAGGAAGAACATATTCCACACCAGATGTTTAATTAAGGGTAAGGTATGCAGTTTAATAATAGATGGAAGTGGTTGCACCAATGTTGCAAGCACGGTTTTGGTTGAGAAATTGGGGTTGCCTCTCATTAAGCACTCTAGTCCTTATAAGTTGCAATGGCTTAATGAGTGTGGAGAGGTTAGGGTGAACAAGTAAGTGCTAGTGACATTCTCAATTGAGAGATATTCTGATGAAGTGTTGTCTGATGTAGTTCCTATGCATGTTGGTCACTTACTATTGGGGAGACCATGGCAATATGATAGGCGTGTATTGCATGATGGATTAAAAAATAAGTATTCATTCAAGATGGGGGACAAACACTTCACATTGGCGCCTCTTTCACCAAGAGAAGTTTATGATGATCAGTTGAGACTTGCAAAAGCCATGAAAGAACAGAAACTTGGAGAGGCCAAGAGTTTAAAAAGAAAAAAAGAGGCTATTCAAGAAAATAAAAACAAAGGCACAACTGAGAGTAATTGCACTAGTGAGCAAAAGAAAGAGAGTAGTGCAATTGAAAAAGTAGAGAAGAGTGAAAAAAAAGAGTGGGAAAAAAGAGTACTTTCTTTGTAAAAGAAAGAGTTGAGGAAGGTCATGTACACGCAGAAACCATTTAATGATAATGCCTACGGGATTGATTAGCCAGGTGAGTATCAAGTATTTGCTACATTTAATGTTGCTGATCTCTCTCCATTTGATAATGCAGGGGTTGATTCGAGGATGAATCCTTTTGAGAAGGGAGGGAATGATACAACAAGCTATGGCAATGGAGACCAAAGTGCCACACGCCAAGACAAGCTTACTTTGCCAAGTAGACCTATTACAAGGCAACGTGCAGCAAGGCTTAAACAAACACTTCAAAGGTTTGTTCAAATTCACATTACATCTCACCTTGTTGATAAGGCCGAACCATCCATGGAGAATTCAAGTGGAGTAGTCAAGCTTGTGATTCTTCTAGAGAGGACGTGTGGAGGGACTGATACTTAGCCAAATTTCAAGACAAGTTCAATTATTCTTATGGGCTTAATTTAATACATTGAGCTTATTATTTATCCTTGATTTATTAAGGCCAAAAGACTTGTTATGAGATGAATATTTATTTGTAAGCATGTGCACTCATTAAAAGTCAATTAGTCTATTTTAAGCTAGTTTTAGACAACCAAGCGTGCGGACCTAAGTAGAATGCTCCATTAGGCCCATTCGCTCCCTTAGGTTTATTTAAGTTATTTTGGTCTTATGTAAGTTAGTTTAGCCCAATCCTAAGTGGCTTAGGATCAGATTGCATTATTGGACTATAAACTCCTAAACTAGCTAGGATTAGGCTTGTTTTAGCATTAAAGGGTCTTGTGACCTGTTTGTTTTAGGGTTATGACGTGGGCAAGGGTATGAAAATATTATTTTATCCTAGTAAATAGCAGATTAAGTTGATTAATGAAATTGAGAAATATTCTCTCCAAGAGAGGCATGTTCTTCTTGTTGTTACTTCAAGGATTGCATCATTTATTAAGGTAATTGCTTGTGGCGTGTTCAATTCTTCTGTGTTTGGGTCTCAATTTCATATAATTGGGGTTTAAACTAGCATGTTCTTAGAATAAAAAGATTGGGGTTTGATTCAATAGGATTAGGGGGTTTCAAGAACCTTGTTTTCTTGGGGTTTCCATATCATAGGAGATGATGAGTTTACTTATTCCTCAAACTCAAGAAATAAATAAACTATTTGATTATATTTTTTTAATGTTTTCTTCCATTAAACAAAGGAATAATCTATTACCAAGAAGAGATCAAGAATGAAATGGTGATTTCAGTAAACAAAACATCCTATAAATGTCATAATATGATATGTAAAGTAAGTAACTACTTATTAAATTATACTCCAAGTGGATCATCAATTTTCAAATTCAATTCACAAAGAAATGATAGAATAGAACAATACATATGCCAAGCTAATGTTATGATTAATGGTGGTTTTATAAACATCTAGGATGTCGATATGGATGAGAGCAAGAGGTAGGTCAAAGGGGACTAGATGGTGCATATTAAATTAAGCTATTGGATTTGGAAACACAAGCTGATATGAAAGATCGTAAGATTAAATAAATGGTCATAGGGGAAATAAAACATAGGGGAATTACTGATCTGATGACTCATAGGAAGGTCTCGTAAGTCTTATTTCTACAATTGTGCTTCTGCTTTACTTGGAAAGTGGTTAGTAGTCGTGACATATCCATACTTGCATACTTGGCATGGCTCCAAGATTAGGCTCCACGTTAAAATATTGGGATCATGAAATTGTAGGTATTTAAAGGTTTTTAATGCTTATTATTCTTAAATTTAAAAATAAATATATTAATCAAATTTTATATCTTTATTAAATAGGAATTATTATTACATATTTTTTAAAAAAATATTTTATGAGGAACATTAACTTGAATTACTTGGACGTTGATTTTCTTTAAAATTATAGATCAAAACTATTGATATCTGTGTCACATGAATGCGAGGGGTTTAAAAGTTAGAATTGAGTTGTTATATTAGTTTGTGTTTACAACTTGTCAAAAGACAATGTATCTAATTAACTTTTGACATTAGTGTTTAAGGTGATTATATTAAATTGTCCATGTCTATTAGGCTATAGGAAGTGTGTAGCATCCAGTTATCCCATGTTAAGAGTTAGAACCCTAGAATAGTGTACATGAGAGTTTATTAAGAAATTAGAAAGTGCATTTCATGCTCATGCATAATATAGCATACACACACATGTGATTATTACTCATTGCACACATTAAAATGATTGTACATGTATTCATTGATATTTTTCAGGTATAATTGATTTATAAATGTGATTTTATTGAGAATTATGGATTACATGTATTGAAAAATATTTTGAAGATTATAATTATTGATTTTGAATTTTTGGTAAAATTTAGAAAATGTTTGAAGTTATGAGTATTTTTGGACCAGGAAAAATGTTAAATGGCAAGAAAATTGATTTATGGTAGTAGAAACAAGTGTCAAATGGCAGTTGAAATAATTGGCTAATGGTATTAAAATTCGTTAAGAATATGATATTGAAAATTGGGAGAAAATTGGAGTAGATTTTAGAGAGAAATAGACTAGCTAAATAAAAGACCAAGTGAGACCATAGGAAGTGGACATGTGGCAAGTGACAAGTCTCACTTGCCAAGCCATGCATCTACTCTTACGACACTCTCTCCCAAAGTGAAAGACCATCTTCATTTTTATTTGTCTTTCACTGTAGTCATTTGTTCTCACCTCTTGTTTATTTCTCTTCATTTTGTTCTTCATCTTCTTCACCTACGATACTCATTTTCTCACCCTCTCAACGTAAGCTTTGTTCTCACCCTTCTTACTACTTTCATTTTTGTTATCTTCGTCACTGTCACTAAAAGACTTAATCCTACAACCTTTGACTGTTGATGATCATGTGATGTTGGAAAGCTAGGTTTCACGTTATTTTAAAGAGTTTAGAGTTTTACCAAGTATGGGTTATATGAATATGAAACAAATATGGTGATTAAATGATAATGAAACTAGTGGTCATTATTCATGTGCATTGTGAGTGATGAACAGTGCATATAAATGTCTTATTTCTGCATATGAGATGATTAACCTTTCATAAGATGTTGTTGAGATGATTTTTTAGATAAAAAGATCATTATGATGATGTAAAAAGAGTGCAGAAATTTCATGAAAAATGATATACGTATGCTCTGTTTTCACTATTATTAACGTGAATCTCTTTGGGTGTTTTAGAGATGAACTAAGATGAGTTTAGAGTTAAGGAAAAAAGAGTAATGTGATGTCGTGAAATGGGAAGAATTAAAATGATAAGTTAAAGATGAAATGAAGGTATTGATGAAGATAAAGAAGTGCAGAAAATATGATGAATGCGTATACGATATGTTCGGTTTTTGATTGTTATGATCAATCATAGATTTTGATTTATTTTTGAATGAGTTGAGCTGAAATGGAAGTAGGAATGAAGAGGTAATAATGAGGACACAAGTTAGAAATGATAGATAAAGCAACGAGGTTAGAAATGATAGATAAAGAAAAAAAGATGAGGAAGTGATGAAAAAAATGTTGTTTCATAAAATCTGGAGAAGATCGTCTGTCATCATGATAGAGAGGGAACCTCAGAGATAGAGAGGAAACCTTAGATAAAAACGATCGTGACAGAAAGAATTATTTGGGAGTTGCACGATTGTGCACAAGCACTATCGTGACAAAAGGGAGAAAATAGACAGTGCACGATCGTGCACAAACATGATCATGACAGAGAGGAAGCGTCAGGCAGTTCACGATCATGCAAAAGCACGATCGTGACAGAGGGGAATCAACAGGAAGTGTACGATTGTGAATATGAAGGTGCTATGCTTTTTGACAGATTTGGACACCCTTCAATCTTTTGACCATAACTTCTTCTCTGGACCTCCGATTGACTTGAAATTTGGACCACAAACTCCTCACACATTGTCTTTCCTCTCCAAAATATTTTATGGCTACCTTATTCCATTAGGAAAGGATTGATGATGATTGATTGATGAATTTAGGATGAAAATGATGAAGTGTGCTGGAATTTGTTAAATGGAGTGTTTTTATTAAACATGTATCTGTATTTTGGCCATATCTTGATCTATAGATATCCAAATGGGATGATTTTTTTATTTAATTTAGATTAAACTAGAGGTAAATGGCTACAAATTTCATGAAGGAATCGATTTTTAATTATGTCTTTAAGAGTTTCAAATTTTGGCTTGAAGTTAAGTACTGAGTGTTGTTGCAATTTAAGTACAGTCTGAAGTATTTTGTTTATAACTTGCAAAATACTGAACCTAATTGTATGAACTTTAGTTATTAGAAACTTAAGACATAGAGGGGCATTTGTTTAGAAGAAGGTGTTGCCTAAATACCTCATTTTCCTTGTCATAATGACCATGCAAAATTGACCCGAAAATATGTGTTTGAGAAAAAGCTGGAATGAAATTTTGAGTAATGAACTTAGAATAAATTTGTTTTATTGAGATGTAAACCTAAGTCCAAATTAGACTTATATGAGTTTTGAAATATGAATGATCATGTGATGAGAATAAAGGAAATATACTCGAGATTTGAGCATGCATTGTACATAATCCATATACATATTTGTGCATGAATGAGTACTTTTATAATTGTGCAAAGTTATGATATGTGTAAGTGTATGTTGCATGTTATAGAAGAGCATTTAAAGCGCTAACATCCATACACTGCCGAGACTTCAAGGCAATAGCTATGTAGAGCAAACTATGAGTAACCTAGATGGTCTCACTTCATAAATTATTTGTTTTAAATTCTGTATTGAATTATTATGTGAATATGATTGTGATGATTCCAGACATTGAATATCTAAGGCGTTTGATGCATGAATAAGATATTGGAAGTGTTCTTTGTATGTGAATCTGACAGAAATAAGTGTACTCAACATAACTGTTGAATGTCGGACTTAGGTCCGATGACATGTGAAAGTATATGTGTAAAGTGAAATAAAGTGACTGATTGATCTTATGTGATTTGATGCATTTCATTACATGAATGCGTAATCAGATAATGACAGTTATGACCTAAGTAGCCACCGAAAAAGAGCTTAAAGCTCATAATGTGATCAAGAGCCAAAGGCTCGCTATGTATAATGAGCCTTGTATCCCTAACGGATAAGGAACAATTATCAATGAGTCCGGTATCCAGAATGGATACGGGACAGTTATAGGCACTCAGTCACAACAATGTAATAATCGGAAATGAGTCTCATGAGCATTGCATATACATTTAATATGTATGCTTTGAATGATTGAAATGTATTGTTGTATTGTGTTGAATGAGAAATGTGGAAATTGTGAATAAGAGAGCTTTGTGATGCTACATGAAGATAAATGAAATGATGTGAATTATATGATTGTATGAGTTAATGTGTTATATGATATGAGTGAACCATCGAGGATAGTTAACTTACTGAGTTCGCAAAACTCACCAAAATTGCAACGTTGACATTTAAAGTCCGAGAGAGACAATATAACTTCTAAGTCAATTTAGAAGAGAGATAGCACTGATTTTTGGGTTGAAGATATGGCTCAAAGGTCGGTCAGTTGAGACTGAAGGATATAGATAAAATGTTGTTTGATTCCTCATTTATGTAGCATGTTAGGTATACAGAGATGTAAACTCTGATTAGTTTTGATAACGAACACATATGGATGTTACGTAAAGCTACAATATACATATTCGATTTTTATGAAATGAAATGAGGAATTTTTTAGATTTAAAATATTGTGATATTTACGTATTAAATGATGATGCCATGATTAAGTTAGTGTCGTGACTGCTCTAACATGCCATTATCTTAGGTTATGTACCTGAATGTCCTCATAATATTCTGGTATATACTCTAAGGTAGTGGGGTGTTACAAAGTGTGGTCATATATATATATATATATAATCAATCTCAACATTAAGTTAAATTCAATTATAGAAAAACAAGTCCTTTTTTTGTTATCTTATTTATTTTACATATCCATTTTTTATAGCAAACTAAAGAAAAAGGTTATTATATTCATTTAACATAGAATTAGAAGCTAATTTTCTATTTGACACTTCAAAATCTTAATGATGATAGAATAATTACATACTACATATAAAACATAGAAAGAAAAATGTTTAAGATTGTATCTAAACAACAACAACAACACTTAGTATGAATCCCACTGAGATGTGGGGTCTGGAAAAATCCAATAGTACACAGTCTTACCTTTAACTAAGAGAGAGACTATTTCCAAATAACTCACATAAAAAAAAAGAAAACGAGAAAGAGGGGAAGAGAGAGAGATAGCGAGAGCTAGAGAGAGAGGAGGAAATAAATAATAATAATAATAATAATAATAATAATAATAATAATAATAATAATAGTAACAACAACAACAACAACAACAACAACAACAACAATAATAATAATAATAATATTGTAACTAAAGTGTTTCCTAAATAGAAAATAAGGTAACACTATAAGGAGAAAAATATTAATAATAAAGTTTGAATATTTTTAATTGTAAGACAAATTTCAAGTTGTAGAATAAATAATACAAATTTTGCAACTTTTAGAAAACAGGATAATATAATTTGGTTAAACATTTTTCTTTTTCTTTAAATACCTTAATTTCCTAAAACTAAATGTACAAATTTTCAATTTTGTATGTCAAACTTTTGTAAACTAATTCACTTTAACTCCAAATAAAATAAGTTTAATAAAAATATCTACAATCTGGTATCGCCTCACAACCATTAAATTACACTTTTCTATTATGCTCTTAACTTTAAATTTTACTTTAATTTTCAATTTTATAATTTTATAAAATTTTCAATTTTCATTTTATAAGAGGTATATAATAGTTGAAGGTATGCACAAATTAATTCAATAGTTCCAAATAAAAATATTATTTTAACAAAACTAGAAAGAAAAATCCAACTTTTATTAATAACTTTTTATAATTAAGAATAAGAGATTAATGATATACACTAATTATAAAATAAATTGAATAACAAAATAGTGCTTAATAAAAAAAACACAAGTTAAAGAATAAAAAGAATTTTACCCTTTTAGATAAACCTTTACTCCCTAGCCAAACTTCAATCCTTGTCGTTAGATTTGTATTATAAATCAAATATTAACTTTCTTAATTAAGCCTTAACTTTCTTATTTAAAATTTGTTACTTTAGAAAAATATTATTTTTTTAGTCAAAAGTTTATAAGAAATCTTATGTAAATTGTTATTTAAGGAAGTGTTATAATAGGTGTCATAAGAACTTTTTAAGGTGCAATATAATTGAACAAATTATCAAAGTCTTAGTGTGATACTTAAGTTCACAAAAGTTTAACTCAACCTTACTTTATGATCGTCCACTAATAACTCCTTTAGTTTTCAAACACCCCACACAAACCTATGTTTAAATGTCTCGCTCACTCTTCAAACACATTTTTTTGTATAATTCAACCAAAAAATTAAATAAGACAGACATCTAATAAAGTAAACCTTAAATAATACAAAAAAGGCTCGAGATACTTTTCACCTTAAAGTTTGCTATAAAACAATCACTCAATATTTTCTTACTAAAAAATGTCAAATAAAGAATTTTTGTAAAGCTCTCGAACTTTATATAAAATATAAATTTACTCACCTTCACCACTAATTTATTAAGTTAGTAAGAAGTTGTGATTTCTTTCACTAACTCTTCTTAATTAGTAAAGAGACATCACTCAAGCCACTAACTCTACTACTATAATAGAGAAAGTAGTTTTAGAAATCTCCCCCTCTATTATTACATTGCCAAATAACATTTTTACTACTTAAAAAAGTGCTCCTGCTCTATAATATGGTGCTCTATTTTGTTTAATCCTTTGTTCCATGTTCTTATTATGTATCACTATATTATTGTCTTTTGAACCTACAAATGCCATTATTGTTTAACCATCCTGACTTACTTTGTATATGGTTTATTCGAGCACACTTATGATGCAATCACATTGCTCTATAACTAAGTTAATCAACAATTTGAGCCACTATATAAGAAACATTATATATTTATGTTAGACCCCTAAGGCTTAGATAGTGAAATTGTGAGGGCATTGGCGAGCTTTGACCAGTGTTTGACAAGCAGAACAACTGAACAAGGCAAGGACTTGCAAGGAGGCAAGGACAAAACGAGACAATGTCAAGCATTGGTACACATTGGCAGAAATTTTCGACGAGATGCTAGATTCGAATGTGAGACCAAAAGAAGGCTTGAGATGGACATCGAGTAGAAGCTTAGATGGATCACAAGCATGACAGGAGTATACGAGAGTTCTAAGGTGACTTAGTAAGCAGATCAAGCATGGTACGAATTTTGGGAGAGTTTCGGACCTGTACGAACTGACTTGGCCAAGGCTAAGGCTAAGGTCTTGATAGACTAAAGACTTAGTGTATTCTCAAGTGGACAGATCATGACTAATGGAGTTGATGTGGGTAAGCATTGGATGAACCAGTATGCTATTGACTTGGATGACTCATCATCAATAGATATAGATAAGGAGAACTTAGATGATGTGGCGGATAAGATCACAGTGGATTGAGATAAAGATCATGTGGAAGGATCATTTGAAGATAGAAGAGATCTTCGTAGATATGGATAATCATTCCTAGATAGTGTAATCTTTTATCTTGTTATTGTGATGTAGCTTAATCATATTAGATAGAGTCCTAATTGGATGGGGATGTCATCTATTGGTTAGTATGATGTAATCTGATAAGGATAAGATATGATAAGATTGTGACCTTAGCTAGTAGAGTTCTATTAGGATTCTAAATTAGTCATCTAGAGGTACCTATAAATGGCTTATTTGAGCCTTGCTCTTCTCAGAGAGGAAGATGATGAGTGTGGGAGACACTTAGAGATTGAGAGAATATTCCTTTGTATACTTTGAGGGAAGTAATAAAGGTTGGCGTTTGTCGTATCTCTTTTTTGTGTTCTTATTGTTGCCATGATTATTTAGTTCTTTTGCAGTTTTCTTACAAGGGTGTGAGAGTGATACACTGCGAGGATCATGAGGCGTTTGAGAACAAGTAGGTTGGTCGACAATCATGGAACAAGGTTGAATCTTGCTTTAACGGAGCAAAGTGAAATTGTCCTATAAAGAGGTTGGCACATCTTATAGGATAAGTTCGTGCTTGAAGGAAAACCTTTGTAATAATTTTCATAGTTTTAGATTTTTCTCATAAAATTTAGGTGCCTTCATATTGTCAAATTTAATACAAGCAAGTCATATTAATTATTTTTAGTTTTACATCTAAATCTCTCTCATTGTCAAATATTTTGGCTAATGCTTATTGATGCATGCTAACTCTCGAGTACTATAAAATTTTTATCAATATTGACTATTTATCTCACTTATTCACGAGACTTAATCTTATTTTCTTGTCAATATGTCATCTTCTTGTCAACTTATGTGCCATGCATTGACCAAGACTTACCAATAGTTACATGATTTTTCTATTTGAATTTAAGAGTCTAATTAACCACCCAGTAAAAAGAATTCAATGCCCTTATCAATTAGACATTCCTCTATAAGTCATTTTCTCATAATCTTCTTAGCAAAATTTTGAAGACACGAGCAAGCCTTCCTTTTTATTAACACATTTCCCATATATCTTCTCCCTCAGTCATATTTATTTTTGTTTGGACTTTCTTTTTTAGGATCCATCCAACAAAGAAAAATTTAAGTTGGCTTTTTTCTGTCAAACTTTTGTCTTTTTTAATTAGTCCTTTATGAATATGAAATTAATTTCACTCACCTTTCATTTTGAGCATTCACGAGAAAAGTATTGCTACTCACAAATAAAGCAAGAAATTTTCCTTTTTAAATTCCTTTTCTAGTTATATTGAGAAGATTCACCTACTTTCTCTTTACTTCTCTTTGAGCCATTTTAAGTTTCACCATTATTTTTGCCCTCTCTACTAGTTTTAATTAATGAGAGATCTACAAAGGCATCCACGGTCACTATAAAGTTAGAGAGCTCTTTTATATTTTACCCATGAATCTTTGTATATTCATAACCCTACAAGCCATTTATGAATTTGAATAATTTGTCTTCCTATAATATGTTACGTAGGTCCAAAAACACATAAATTGTCTCATATACTCCCTTTTGAAGCCATTTTGTCTTAACTACTTCAAAGTTGTCCTTGTAAGCTAAGAAGTGTTATTATGGAGAAATTGATTTATTAGCTATAACTTCATTTTCTCCATAGTGGCAATGAAAAATCTATCTGAACTGATATCATTAGACATCTGCATCATCTACGATAACTTTGTATCATCCATAATGTTTATTATTATGATATACATCTTCTCCAAATTACATACTTTTTTCATTTAAAAGTATTGTTTGATATGAAATAAAAGATTTTCAAGCTCTTTAGTACTTTGTTTGCCATAAAAAATTTATGGCTCAGACACCTTAACCAAAGTGCTCTATGATTGGGCTCCAATTTGATACATGATCATAACATATTTTGGTATCAAAAGATTATAGCTCATCTTCTCAGGAGCTTTTGGTTGTTCTTTTCTAATTTTTCTTATTTTTGAAGCTATTGTATCAAAGCTTCAAATAGTTTAACAAAGGAATTGTCCCATTTGCTTTATCTATTTGTAAGACTTCACCTTATTCCTTCGTCAACATGTCATCTTTATATCAATCATTATAGTATCATTTGGACTCAAGGGTCTAACAATATATTGATTTATGTTAAATGTTAATCATAATTAACCATAAATTAGTCATTAGATATTAGTAAAAATATTTACATTTATCCACCATAAATGTCCTATAAGTTTAGGAGCACTATAAAAGCATCTTCTTATAAGAAGGTAAATATCTAACTCAAATCATTTTCACATGATCTCTAGTCTTGTACTCTTTATTATGATATTATCTCATATTCGTATCATTTAGTCACAATATTAACTTGACCGTATGAATGCCCATCTTAAAGACAACTTTCAATGTTCTTTGATCTTGATTTTTTCTTACAAATAAGATTTTTACAATTTTTTGGATTATACTATCAAAATTTTAAGGATGATACCATCAAACATTTTAATAGTAACCATTAAACCTTTTTAAATAGTTAAAAATAATATTTTATATTCTATTATATTAATAATAAATGTGTACCAACGATGCCGATGAAAATATGGTATGAAGAGATTAAAAAGAAAAGAAAAGAATCTTGTATATGAAATCATTACATATTTCAATTATAATCATAAAAAAGAATAGAAAAGAATGATAATAATAATAATTAAAAATAAGGTAAAAAATAATTTCTTAAGTTTGAAAGGGTCAAATCTTTAATGATTTAAATCAATTACATAAAAAAAAATCAAGTGTAAATTCTAGCCAACAAGCCTAGTGAAGTTATCCTGAAATTATACTTAGACTTATATTGATGTCAAGCTTTGTAGAAAGACACGTCATTAAGGTAATTGGGTTAGTTAGTCTTTGAATGTTGGAAGTCACCCATATAGTAATGGACTAGTAGTAAACTTATTGCAACTTGAATTATTAGAGTGAAAGTGGTGAGAGGTGTAATAGATTCCTAAACAAAAGTTATAGACATATCTTATTTAGGGATGAAAATGTATGGACATTACCCTCATTACCAGCATTCGAGCTCAACTTAAAATTCAATCAGGCTCTAGTTGCACAACTGAGTAGTATCAAAATGATATTATTTTAATATAGTTAGACCAAAATGATGTCGCTTTAATCAATTATACCAAAACAAAATTATTTTGGCAACAGGAGTCAAGCCTTTCGAACTTTTGATTCAAACGTTAAGCTGACCTTTAAGATTGAACTATAACTTAAACTCATTTAATTCAAACTTTGTCAAGTGATTTTAGGTTAAACTAGACTTATGCAGAACAATATTACTAACCTTATTCTTACCTTCTATGTATCAATTAATAGATAATTGTGATGCATGCAAAAGTCTATTTTGAAGAGGTCAATTGTATGCTCATTTTAATGTTTAAGTTAAAAATATAATTATATGTTGATTTTAATTAGTTTTGTTGAACTTTTCTACCTTGGTTTGAACTTTGATGTTTCTATTATGGTCCAAAATTTGGTCCCTAATTTCCAAAATCACTACCTTTGAATTAGAAAAATGTCAAAAGGAAAAAAATACAACTTAAAAATGCTCTTTGATGACTTTAAATTCTCTCAAACGTCTTTATTTACTAATTTAATCAGTTGGTCATCTTAAAAACTTAATTCCAAGTCAAATATTAAATAAATACATTTGCCTCAAAAAATTCGTCCACCTCCCAAATGCTACGTTAAAAGCAAATTACATGAACATGAACTGAACAAAATGAGATTAGAGTGAGGTAAAAACTCTCAATCAAACTTGAACTCGCCAACATTTAGACTCTCTAATTAGAAGTTGAATTCTAACAAAACAAAATTACAAGATACTGAAACTCAGTTGTAGAAGACTGTCAATTAAGGGTAAGTGGAAACAACATTTATACATAGAAAGTTGATGGTTAATATTTTTTATTTCTTCTGTGTGCTTTTCGGGGAAAATGGAGTCTTTTCTTCGTTTATCATATTATGATGTGATCCACGGTCTTGTTATTATCTGGTATATAAAATAGGTTTGTTTTGGAGTGATTCTCTGCCAATGATGATCATCATATGAAGATTTATTCGATATATAGTTATGATCATTACTAAATAGATATTGAATTGGATTTTTATATTGGAAGGGAGTTATTTGGTTTGTGTTAGACTTTTTTTTGATAAAATTGAAAGATTTAGTTCGACATAGAAAGTTGAGATTATAAAAGAGACTTGTCATTGATTGAATAGTTTAAAAGTGTCCGATGCTTTTATGATTTGCTGATATGCCTGTTGCTCAACGTATTGGTTTTGTAAGATAATGGGAAAGGACTCAAAACCAAAAGACTATGAGGGAAAGGGCAAGGGAAAACAAGCAGGAGGTGGAAGTGATGAAAATGCTTCAAAGGGCAAGGGGAAAGCGGGCAAGGGTGAAGGCCTTGGGACTTGCACTTCTGTCAAAGGTGATACTTCTGCTGTTATTTTCTTCATCTTTTCATCTGCTTTCTAGATTTGTTCTCTAGTAGTCATCTTCTTTAGAAGAAAATATTGTGGTTAAAGTGATTTTAATGGAAAACATACCCTTTGAGATTGTGATCAGATTAGTTTTCGCGTGGGATGGTTATGCTAAGGCTATTATGCCCTGGACATTGTGTCCCTTCATTTCACATGAATTATTGGGTCTGCTGATTTCTGACATTCTTAAGTTGGTATGAAATTGTGTTCCAGAAAGACACATCTAATGTGAAAAGCAAGGCAAAATATTGCTACAATACGTCTTTTCATTCAGTCCTGGGCACTACGCCATTCAAGGTCCTCTATAGACGAGATCCTCCACTCTCACTAAATACATAATCCAATTTTCTGCTATAGATACTGTTAGAATATATTTTATATATTCTTTATTTAATTTTGACATTTTAAATTGGACATATAAGATAATTGGAATTATTATATGGATTAAAGATTGCATCTATGATGGAAATTGAGAAGATATGTGTTGCTACAATTCTATCCAATATATGAATCCTATTTTCAATGCAATATTCAAGTCTATCCAATATATGTGAGTAGATCTTCTGGTTTTGGTAAAACATCCAAGTGTTTACGCAATATATGATAAAGGAAGTTGTCTTGCAATAAGATTGAGTGGTGGTGTGCGTTAATTCTTTATTGGGAAATACACTGCGTGTGTGTCTCTAGCATTGTCCTTGCTTTTTGGGTGTTTGCTCCATCTTGTGGCTCACATTGTTGATATCTATTGATGTGATTGTGTGTCATAGAAGTGAAGTGTGTGGGGACAACATACAGTGTAGTGAGTTAAGGATGCGGGATTAATACTGCACAGGTTCTTCGATTTGAGAAAATTGAAGTTCATCTTTGGATTGAAAACTGTGCAGTGTGTAGTGGGCATTAATGACTCACTTAAAAAATCATAGCTCACGTTGGTTTTTGAGTTTAGTGTGTGGGTTTTATATATAAGGTGTAGTGGTTGTTAAAGTGAAGTGCGGAAACCAAGGAGATGTGCAGTGTGTATGTTGTTGCCGTGGGTGAAGAAAAGCTAACCAACTAAATTTATCTTCCAAGGTGGAGTGCGTAAGATGTTGAAGAATTGATCGACATGCTGTGATTGGAGCTTTGGTGTATGTGTGGGTGTCTTGCAAAGGCGTTAATTGAGCATGTCTCCATATATATAGCTGAAGGAATTGTAAGAATCAGCTGGTTATCTTTGTGCTGGAATTTATGTGAATTACATCTCTTAGGCTGAATGGTTTTGTTGGGTCCCATTTCCGGAACCCCAACCTCGGAATTCAAAGATCGAAGAACAAAAAGGGGTGAGAGCGGAAGAACGAATCGCAAAGCGAAAGTGGCCCAAACGACAAAACGAATGAACGGACGGAAATCAAAAGCAAAAGTCAAAGTGAGCGAAATCCGAAGAAAATCAAATCGGATCAAAAAGCGAAGGAATCAAAAATGCGTGCGGAAACCAAAGAAATCGAAAGGTTTAGAATCAAAGAAAACAAAATGATTAAGGACGAACTCTTAACTCCGACATCCGAAAACGCATACTATAGAAAAAGAAACAAACGCGTTGCAAAACTATAA
>JANITX010000003.1:25211148-25232510 GCA_027564395.1 Erythroxylum ulei
TCAAACTCTGTTGCTTAAGGAAATGAAATGATAGATTTAAGTAGTTCAGTTATGTATGTATGTTTACTTTGGTATCAGAGCAAGAGTATAGGTGTTATGTTTGTCTGATAAGTTGGATTTCGGAAACGGGATCCAACATAGGTGGTATCAGAGCAAGAAAATGAATTGAGGATAGTTATGGTTTTCTAAAGAGTTGGATTTCGGAAACGGGATCCAACATATTTGAGTTTATTAAAATTAAATTAATTATAATTATAATTTGACTTTAGTTATAATTAAAGAATTTAATTTTAATAAAAATTAAAAATCCTAATGATTTTTCTATTAATAAGAAGAATGTTTAGAAGCTAGCACTTCTGTTCTTTCTCTGAAAAGAGTCTTGAGAAATTACTCTGTAGATACCATTAAAGGCTAGACGTTTGAACAGCTCGTGGTTGACAAATAAAAAAAATTCAAAGGATTTTCAATAGGAACACGAACAAGGCACGATTTCTTATGATTTGTATTTTTATTTTATTCAAGTTAATCCATTATCGAAATCTGCTCGAAATCTGTAAAAAAAATTTATTTTTTGCTGCACTCGTGATTCGATCACGGTTTGATTTCAACATGTTAGTCATCCATAAGTTGTCTCTTATTACTATATTCTTGACCTTATCTTTTTTTATAAGGTTGCATATATAATGAAACATCCTTATCTCCGCCATCATTAACTTATGACTATGCACCTATTTGATGAACTAATAATCTACCCTATAAAGTATAACTGACCTAATTGTTAAACGATAGAATTTACTTTTTAACTTAAGTAGTATCTTCTTATCATATAAAACTCCTGAGGTGCCCCTTCATTTAAACCATCTTGATTTGATACCGTTCTCTATCTCCCTACTACATTGGATAATGGATCCAAGGTATTTAAAAACAACTTTTCTATGGTATAAATTCTGTTTCAATCTTGATTTCTAAATCAGATGCAACCCTATAACCCAAAAAGCTTCACTTTAAGTACTCAGTCTTAGTCCTGCTCAATTTAAAGCCCTTTGACTCTAGCATATCCCTCCAAAGTTCTATTTTAACATTAACAATATTTTATTTCATCTACTAAAAGAATATCATTAGTAAACAATATATACCAAGGTAAATCCATTTGAATATTCTTAGTAAGCTCATTAAAAACTACCGCAAATAGGAAGGAGCTTAACGAAGATCCTTGGTATGGCCCGATATCGAAAGAAAAATGTTCTATATCCTATCCTATCATTCTTACTCTAGTCTGAAAGCCTTCATACATATGCTTAAAAACCCAGATATAGGTAACATGAACTCCTTTAGCTTTTAAATACCTCCACGTGACTTTCTTAGGTACCATGTCATAAGCCTTCATTAAATCAATGAAAATCTTATGTAGGTACCTCTTTTTGTTCCTATAATATGCCATTCAATGTTTAAGGAGATATATGACTTCTGTCATGGACCTCCTCGGTAAAAAACCAAATTGGTTCTCTGAGATAAGTGCATCCTTCCTCACTCTCTTCTTAGTCACCCTCTCTTATAACTTTATGGTATAACTGAGTAGTTTGATGCCTCTATAGTTGTTACAACTTTGAATGTCCCTTTTGCTTTTTTAAAGAGGAATTAATGTGTTAAGTCTCCACTCATCCAACATTTTGATAGATTTAGAGATCACATTAAAAAGCTAAGCTAACCAAATAAGACCCTCTTCTCCTAGACTCTTCTACAACTCTATGGATAATTCATCAAATCCTATTGCCCTTCCACTCTTCATCTTCCTCAAAGCTCCTTTAATTTCTTCTTTCATGATATGTCGACGACAAGTGAAGCCACGGTACTACTCAAAAGTGCAAATATCACCTAAGAATATCTTTGCCTTTATTAAAAAGTCTATAGAACTAGCTTTATCATCTCCTTTTGATGTCATTTTCATCCATGAGCACCCATTCTGCTTAGTCCCTTATACAACAAAGTTGATCAAAGTCCCTAACTTCATAGCTCTTGCTAACTTAAAAATATCATTTTCTCTATCTTTAGTTTCCAATCTTTGGTATAAGCTCTTTTAAACTCTACTTTTCGCTTATAAGACTACATTCTTATCCTTTTTCTTTACTAACTTGTAACTCTCTATATTGGCTACCTTCTTTTCAACTGTTTTGCTATCTAAGAGAGCTTTATATGTAGTCTTTTTGATCTTCGCCTTGTCTTAGATGTCTCTTTTCCACTACTAAGACTCCTTTTTACTACCTTAGACCCTTTAGAAACTCCTAAGATCTCCTTAGTTTTACTTCTTAAAAGAGTTGCTACTCCCTACCACATTTAGTTAGCATCTTCTTTTAGTTTCCATGCTTCCCCATATATTATTTTATCCATAAGTTGTTCTACAGTGTCCCCTCTCAAATTCCGCCATCTAACTCTAGTACACCTCTGAAAACTCCTCTTCTTTGTCTAACCCATAACCATAAGATCTAAACCTTAATTATAAGATCCATAACCAAAAATATATATTGAGTTGACAAGTCTGTGTTAGGCATCACCTTGTAATCTTTGCAATTGGATTAATCACTTTGCCTTACGAGGAAGTAGTCGATCTAATTCTTTACATTTCTACTATTAAAGGTTACCAAGTGCTCCTTTTATTAAAGAATGAGTTGGATATAAGAAAATTAGATGGTATTGAAACAAATAAGTCCCACAGTCATTCCTATCTTTATACCAAACCCCCATGGATAATTGAATATCCATTCGAGGTCGCCTTTATATGGCCATTAAAGTCTCCTCCTAGTATAGGTTTCTCATTAGGGGGAATATGCTAGATCACCTTATCAAGATCTTTCCAAAATTGACTCTTAAGCTATTCTTCCATCCCTACTTAAGGTGAATATACACACACCACATTGAAAACAACATCTTTCATCATAATTTTTAAGGACATAATCCTATACTTGTTCTTCTGTACCCCCACAACATGATATATAGTTTTCTGGACATCCAAGATATTTACCCCATTTTGTTGTCTTCAATATCTTAAATACCAAATTTTGAACGCAATGATCGCTTTTGCTTTAGCCCTCGTTCACTGCGACTCTTAGATGTATGCTATATGAATCTTATATTTATCTTAAATTTCCACTAATTCCAATGATTTCCCTATAAGAGTCTCAAAGTTTCAGGAACCTTTTTGCAATCCATCAACACCTTCTCTGATCTTAGCTCCAAAACTCACCAAAGGACTAACCCTAGTGCTTCCATAAGAAGTCAAAGCAACCACTCCTACCTTAACACCCAACACAAGCTTATCCAAAAAAGCATAATAAAGTCGTAAATGATGGTAGGACTACTTGAGAAAAGTAACAATGATTGGAGCTTAAAAATTAAAATGAACTAATAGGGGTAAACAACAATATGAAAATAATAAATAATCTAAGTGGGAACAAATTACTAAAATTTTATATGTACCTAACTGCTCTTTACCCACTAAAAGCGAAAGACTATCAAAATTTATGCATAAGCAAGTTCGCTCATATACACTCATTTACCTTCTTTATTATACTCGACTTACATAGAAAAGATAATAATGAAAGTATATCCATTTATGGATTTCCAATTCAAGGAAGAATAATGAACCACGTAAATATAAAAACCCTTGATTGTTTCTTAGTTTAAAAGAAAAGTAATAAAATCATAATCCAGATGACATAAGAAGGAGAAAATTTAAAGCTCAAAGCGGACTGATAACCAACTATGCCTTAGGATAGATAAAATTTCTATAAAATAAATAATAAGATAATAAAAAATTAAGCAAAATTAGCTATTTTATTCTAACGTTAGAAAATTACCATATAACTCAGTAATTAATATCATAAGAAATCCAAACTAGTAAGCAGGTTACCTACGAGGTTTGTTAAATTCAAGCTTCTAAATGTTAATATAAGGATATGAAACTTAAATTAGACATAAGAGATCACAAAATAGCTGTTTGATAAGGATTTATGGCCCAAACACCCAAATCCCCATACAAATTCATCAAAATTAGAAGCCCAAAACTTGTAAGAAAACCTAACCTTAGATTTCAAATTTAACAAACAAGATAACAAATTTAGAAGTAGAAACTAGATATATAAGGAGGCAACAATGCAAGATAAAATAGATAAAATGTAACCATAGGTAGCCTCTATTTCTTCTACTGTTAACATTCTTCTTATTGAACGTCTATATTTGTTTCTTAGATATGTGAAAATGGATAAGTTACCATCAACATCACCCATTCCTCCTTCATCGTCATTACGAGGAATTTTTCTTTATCTCTTGTGTACATATGCGACTCAAAATAATGTGAACAAAATGTACTTACTTCCTCTACTAGATAAGCATTACATATCGAACCTTCAATTCTAGCCTTGTTTTTAAGGTTTTTCTTCAAATGACGCAAATACCTACATTACAAATAGGGTTGTTACAATTCTATGATTAAAACATGCTATAACTTTTATTTAAATATTAAATATAATTACCTCTCAAACGAATACATCCATTGATATTAAACCAGACCAACAAGTTTATCCTTGTGTGCTAAATGTATGGGTAGATGGTCTATACAGTTAAAGAAGCTTGGAGGAAAAATCCCTTCTAATTTGCACAAGATAACTGGAATTTCCCTTTCTAGTTTTTCCATTTCAGCCAACTTGATTTCAGATGATGTTAAGCTTTTGAAAAACAAACTTAATTATGTTATATCTTCCCAAACTTTATTCGATAGTAACCCCCAAAATGTAATTGGAATTAGCCTTTGCATAAACATATGACAATCATGACTTTTCATCCCAACTAATTTGTACTTCCTTATGTTCACACACCTTGCCAAGTTTGAAACATAACCATCAAGAAACTTTAAATTTTGCAACCATTCGTACAAAATTTTCTTTTATTTTTTGTCCAAAGTGTAACATGCTTTTGGATATTTACTAGTTCGAAGATCTTTATCTAACTCATTCCTTCTACAAAATTTTTTTTAATCAACTCATGATTTTGCATTGTCCTTTATCCTCCTTTTAATGTTCATTATCGTATTAAAAAAATGTCAAAAATATTCTTTTCAATATGCATCACATCTAGAATATGATGTATCAAAATAGTTTTCCAATATTGCAAATCCCAAAAGATGCTACGTTTTCTCCAATCAAAGTTTTTACTAATGCTTATATTAACTTCATCAGCTTTATTTAAGTTCTGTAACTTTTAGCAACCCTAATTCATCAATTTCCTACAATATCTCTTCACCAGCTTTGTGAGGGGAAGGAGGCATTTGTACCATCCTATTTTTAAAGAACTTTTGTTTATTGCATCTAAATGGATGATCTGGAGGAAGAAATTTCCTGTGACTGTCAACCAAGATGTTTTGGCCTCATTTGGAAGATAAAATGCATTAAAATCATTGCTATAATAAAGACAAGCCAATTTCCCTGTTGTGCTCCATCCAGACAACAGAGCATACGCCGATAAATCACTAATAGTCCACATCAAAGCTACTCTCAACAAAAAATTTGTTTAAGAGACTCATCATATGTCTCCACACCATATTCCCAAAGATGACGCAATTCAAATACCAATGGTTGTAAGAATACATCAATTTTATGCTTTGGATTCATAGGCCCTGGCACAATCACTATCAAGAACATATATTCCTCATTCATATACATCCATGGAGGAAAATTATAAGGAGTAATTTTGATTGTCAATGATGAATATTGTTGGCTGGATTGACTAAAAGGTTGGAATCTATTTATCGACAAACCCAACCTAACATTTTGACTTTCAGCTACAAACTTATAATAGGTGTTAGTGAAATGTTTCCATGCAAGTGCATTTGATGAATAGCTCATTATTCCATCTTCCTGTTCATATTCATTATGTCAGCTCATGTGAGATGTAGTAACATTAGAGGCATATAGTGTTTGAAGTCCCGAAGTAAGCGGGAAATAATACATCTGCTTCTAAGGTATAAATTTTTATTTCATAGTAAGCTTTCTAGGTTTGAACCTAGATTGATTATAAAATTTACAATCTTGTAATTCCACATCATCTCCCCAAAACAACATACATCCCAATTTGCAACAATCAATTTTTTAACTGACAATCCAAGACCCCTAATAAGTTTCATCATATTGTACAAATTATCAACCATTGTATGATTAGGAGAAAACAATTCACTATACCAAACAAGAAATTTATCAAAACTTCGATCAGAAATATGCCTTCAGACTTTATGTTCAATATTCGAGCAATTGAAAATAATTGAGTCATAGTCTCATGATTTGGTCATAATTCTTGGTCAGCTGATTGTAGTAAGTCAAAAAACTGTTTTGCATATAGGTTTGGTTCTTCTTTAAGATTTTCTATATTTTCCTGAAAGGTATAACTGGTTATATCATAATCATTTAGATGTAAGGATTTTCAGTTGCACTCACATTACTTGTTCTAAATCCAGCCCCCTTTTAAACTCATCCACATTTATTGACGAGTTTATTTCAATACACCTTGAGTTGCTACAATTAATGGCTTTCCATGTCGTGTCTACTCAAAATAATTTGGAACAAACCCTTTTCTTAACAAATGAAGATTTACTTCATCAATAGGAAGAAAACAAATATGTTTGCACTTTTTTCATGGACATCTGATTTTTGGGCCATCCATATATGCAAGTTGAGAACATATATAGTGAATAAAAGCTTTAACTCCCTTAAAAAACTCAGGATTAATGAAACCATCAAGTTTAATAGTATATAAAACCAATATCTATCAACATTACTCATTTCTACAAAACTGCTATTTAAAAAAGTGATTTGATAGTTAGTATCCATTATTTCCCCTAAGTTTACAGAACATTTAATCTTTACTTTATAGAATATCCCTTAAGTTTTTATAGGTCTCTAACCATTTCCCCTCCAAATTGAAACAAACCTATCCCACCATATGAGTTCACAATTAGAAAACTCAATCACAACCAATTCCAACTTAGTGATTGGACAATCACCATATTCTAACTCGTAATAACCTTACAATTGAATTGTAATTTATACATCTAACAATATTCCAAATATGAACAGAAGTTGGACGACTTAATTGATAGACAACATATGTGAGTATATATCAGTCAAATAAAACAATATGTTAACCAATGTCCTGTAAGAAGTAAAAAAAAAGTACATACATGTATTAATCCAACATTACATCGAGCAATCACATTGAAGTTTAAGTATTCATGTTTGAATTAATCACCTACATGTTCATTTCCAAAGTTTGAATTTAAACAAGCACTATAGTACGTGACATTGTTACACCATACGAATGAGAAAGCAAGTTCTCGATGTGACTCCTAAACTCGTGTAATTTTCATCGATAAGCCTCATAGGAGCTGCATCACAGGTTTCCAGCCTATATATCATCCTAGATGTTTATTATGCAAAGAACTGTCATCTCTATTAAACCTATGAATTTCTTATGTTAATAATAAGTTTGAATTAATCACATTGAAGTTCAAGTAATCATGGTTGAATTAATCACCTATAAGTTAATTTCGAAAGTTTGAATTTAAATAAAAACTATGGTAAGATGTGTATTTAAGTGATATAAACCTTACATTGTTCTATGCAAACCAATTATATTCCAAGTTTTTAGGTTCTATATCTGGCGAAAGTTTGATTATAATCATAAAAATTAATGAGATCCTCTTATCAATTTGCTAACAGGTAACAAATTTAAATAAAAAATATGGTAATGATAGAACTCATGTTAGAAAAAATAGACCATGATCATATAAGAGTCATGAGAGAAAATATTCATTTAAAGATATATAAGAACTAAAAAAGGATCAAGATTAGCAGTTGTATTGGATGAATAATGCAATTAATCATTGTTTTATGAATATTGGAATTAAGTTGTTGTGTATGCCTTTTTGTAATTCATCTTAATGGGGAAATATTAGGATAGTGCTCAATATAATAGCTATAAAGAGGTATTGTAATATAATTGCTATGAAGATGACCTAGTGAAGATAGATGATTGGGCAAGAAGAAATTGCATATGGAAAATAAATGGAACCTTCCGTAAGATTAAACATTTGGACCTTCTTTTGACAAAAGAACTAGGAATTTCACTCATACAAGTAAAAGAACTAGGGACATATGACATGTTGATCATATGGATTCTAAGTAATATAATTCAGAACATGTGATGCCCTAACCAATTAGTCTAAATACATATGAAGATCACTTTCCAATCTTGTCCAAAACTATATATATATATATATATAAGAATAAAGAAACAAGATAAGATTGAAGCACTCATAAATAGTTAAATAGTATTAACTTAATAATAAAGAAATAACATTCATTAGAGTATCTCACCTAAGGTAGAATTGTTAATATCTTAATATCGATACGAGTGAGGAAACAATTCAACCCCCTATATAAAAAAAGAGAGGCTATACATGTAAATAGGAAGGTGTAAAATCAGGAAAGAAAGAAAGCAATTATGCACCTATAATAAAGATAAAAATGTTTCCAATAAAATAGCAATTTAATGTTTAAACATCCTAAACATAAATCAGTAGATATGTTTAAATTTCACCTACATCGAATGATAAATATACTTTTCTAGGAGTTTGTAATACATTGAAATTTCATTGAAATAAACAACTACAACCTACGTATACATGTATACAATACTTAATTAATTAACTTCATAAAAATATTAAGTGTATTAGCAAGACCAAATGAAATAGTTAATTAGTCATATAATCCAAATTAGATTCATTGTTTCAAATTATACAAGAAATTGTCCTAATTGTAGTAATTATACAAATTAAAAAAGTAATTTTCATGATAAAACCAATAAACAAAGTCTTAATATATGTTATGTTATGAATAAATTCACTCTCTTGCCTCTCAAAACTCTTAACAACTCTCTATTATGCCTAAGATCACTCTCATAATTCATATGTAATCTATTTATACTTAAAATAACCTAAAACATTCATTAGAAAAAAAAACTAACCATTTAATAGCTAGGACAGTAGCATTAGTCAATTAATTCTATTACAAACTTGTGGTACCTGTTATTAAAAGATCAATACGAGGAAAGATAAAGGAATAAAGTGTATTAAACCTTGAATCATTCAAAAATTTCACAAAATTTAAATATATTATGAAATATTAACAAAGACAAAAATAATAGTAACTAAATATGCATTATAATCTAAAAAGGAAATAATTATGACTAATAGAAAGAGGAGAAGCTAACAATTTTTACTTGTCAAAGAAAATTGATTTTCTTAATCTTAGGAAGCTTATTCTGTCACCTTAAAATTTTCCTACATAAACAAATTCAATTATGAAAAACTAAGAACATCAATTTAAAATAACTAAGTAACTTTCAGAGGGAAGAATAATAGTAACTTTAGCATTTTAGATAGACAAATGGAATGATACATTTTCAAATGGGGTGACTCTTCTATGTTAGAGACTTAAAGTAAATCTTTGGGTGAAATTCAATCTCAAGCCTAATTCATCTAGGTGAAATTCATCTACGTAATAATAATAAATGAATAAAATAAAAGCCTAATTTGTTCACCCTCATCATCTTTGTGATAATACTAGGAAATATTATGTTCTTAGCTACTCCTTAACAAGAACTCATTCAAAATGAATGGGCTTGCTTACTTTGATTTTTAGAAATTAATAATATATTTCTATTTATTGATCCATACTTCTCCTTGTCTTCTTTATAAATCTTATTATATTATAAACCAATCTAATATTGAGATATCCTTTTCTTACTTCTCGTAAGTGATGAAAGTCTATCCTTCTTCCAACTATATATCATCTTATAGGCTTTTAACCTTAAAAACTTAAGGAGTTTCAATTAGCTTGCTGTACTTAATTAACCTATATGTTATCTCTATAATATCAAATGATCTTAATGCCATAGTTGCAGTCGCATAAATGGACGCCATTTTTTACTCTATATTAATTTTCAAATTGAATGTTATAGCTTCATTCTTAAAGGAAACTACTCCATTTCGTTTTAACTCCATAATTTTGTCCTTAAAGACAAAGCATTGTTTAATAGAATGAATGACCAATTGATAGTATTTGTAGTACTTTGGATCATCCACCTTATTTGCCTCCTCTTATTTTTTCATCTAAGGAAAATCAACGAGTTTAGCTTCTAAAAGGTTGTCTAACATCTCTCTATCCTTTAATGAATTATTTCTTCCTCCTTTTTCACTAAAGTTGTTACCAGTATTTCTTGCTTCACTTTACCTTTTATAATGGACTTAAAAAATGCCTTGTTTATTGTCATGACTTTTTTATTTTCATTTAAAGAAGACTTGTGCCCTTTGTGCACTTTTTTTTTATCCTTCTTAGGCTCTTGAATTGGTAACATTTTTTGATTAACTATAATAATATTAGCTCTATATCATGTGCATGAATTCCCAAGTCTTTAAACTCTTAAGTCTTGTTCCTCATGTAGTAAAGTCCCTAATGCATACCTTGAATGCATATAAATGAAGCAATCTCATATGGGTAGTAGTTATTTATATTATGTACAAAATCAGATTACATCTCAATACACAAAATCATATTATGTACAAAATATGATTTTGTAATCATCTTTGCTTTTCACTTGACTTATAAAAACTTAATAAATTTTTATCATTTTTTCTTTTCACTTGACTTATAAAAACTTGATAAGTTCTTTCTAAAGAATATGAATTTCCATATGGACTTTGCTAATTTGGATTTGTTTCTCTTATCACCGGTAATAAGTATTTGCTACCTTCGCAATGCATTACAAAAATATCAATGTATGGGATTTTTATTACGTAAGATTTCTACAATTTCCATTTTATCAATTGAATTTTGCAATTATATTAAGTCAAACTTACGACATTTTTATTTTTTAATTTTTTAATATCTTTAATATATTTTAATAATTATATTGTCGTGTTTTTGTAAGTTGTCTACCTTAGTAATATTTATACAAGTACCATTAGGATTCTAATTCTGTAAATTTTGTTATAGCAAATAATCAACAGAATCAATATATAATATGTTTGATTCACCTTTTGTAATACACAATTTGTTACATTATTATTTTTACGCTAATTCTTCTCCACCTTAACTAATTTTCTATTATCACTAGTAAAGAAAGCATAATGTATTACAAAATATCAATGTATGGGATTTTTACCTTAATCGATAATTAAACTAGTAACTCAACCCAGTAAAAAACAACAACCGATGATTATCCATACAATCAAACCATAAACAAAAACCCATACAATCAAAGCAGTACATTAAATCCAACGACGTTGTAAAAAACAATCAAAGATGAACCACTTATCTCAATCGATGATTAAATGAAGACGACGACGACGACACGCGATGGCAGAAAATGGACTCATAGAAGGGCAAACAGTGAGGAAATCGAAGCATGCACGATGGACAATAGAGAACCACGGACGATGGCAGAGACACAGAACCAGCAACGACAATAAAGGAGAAAACGAAGAAAAGAGAGGAGAAAATGAGGTGGACAAGGGGGTGGGGTTCGTGGGTAGGTTTAATGTTTAACGAAAATGACGTCGTGATGTTAAATCAAACGACGTCATTTTCATTTTATTAAAAACATTGAAGCTGAAGCTAATGACAATGTTTATGTTTTAATTTTATCCACAGAATCGTTATTTTGTCGATAAATCACCAATGAAATTCAGTCTCGTCGGTACACCCCGACGCTTGTTTATATTGCCAAGCATTCCCACCTAATTTACTGATAGATATCGTTTTTTCATCGTTATATTCCGTCGGAAAAATTGCTAGGATAATTTCTCTCCGCCTTTATCGACGAATATTTTGTTCGTCGTAAAATGCAATTTTTTCGACAATTTTACCAACAGAAATTGATTTTTCGTCGTTAATTGACTGTGGTATTTTTACTGTCAGTAATTTGTAATTTTCTGGTAGTGTTAATAGAAATATTATCAAAAATAATTACAAATTAAAAATATATTTCACCAATTAATAAATAAAATTATTTAAATATTTGAGTAATTTAAATATTACTTATTATATTAGTGATAATTAATTTTAATTATCCTATTAATTTTAAATTTTTAAATTTTTGTTTAAATAATATATTATGTTATTGATGGTTGGTTGGTTATAATTATATTTAATAATGATATATTAATAACTAAACATATAATAATATTATGTAAAACTAGACATTGTTATTTGAATTCATACAAAATATTATTATAAATTTAAATACTGGAATTTCTAGTGCATTACAAAATAATTTTCTTAAAAAGAAAAACTCTTAAAATTTTATTCATTGTAAGAGTGATGGTTTATATTTCTACAAATGGTAAAAGAAATATATCTCTCCCATTAAGAAATTTATGAAAAATCACTTCATCTTTAAAATTTTCCAAAAGCTACTTCTAATTTTCAATTTTCTAAAAAGTATTTTTAAAAACTTTGATTAAAAAATAATAACAAAACACTCATTATATAAATATCAAATGTGAACAAATTCAATGTCACTAATATAATAACTCAATTCAACTCTTAAATATGACCCAAACAAATTAAATTAAATTTAAATTAATAATTTAATATAATTTTAATAAATTATTAAATTAAGTTGAATTTAATAAGTTAGATTCAAGTTTAAGAATTTAGTTAAATCATTTTATAAAAAACAAAATTGTAGTTATTTTATAACAAAATTCTAATAGAATGATTTTTGAAAATTTAAAAGCAAAAAAATTAAAAATTTTAAAAAATTCAAAAGTTATTGTGTTTTTTTTAATATGTTTTAGACCACGGGATAATATGTTTTATGTTTCCCTAAACGATCCTTAGCCGCCAAAAGCAAAAACTAGAAGGCTTCAACAAAACCAGCTCTGTCGGGATCCCACTTCTTCTCCCTCGGCCGCCTCAAAAGTTCTCACCTTTTTCCCATTCTGAAATCCTCCGATCTGTTAATGGCATTTCGCGTAGGGATTTTAAAGATTGGCAGCGCCTCCATATCAGGTTTCAGGAGATGGGTCCACGCGACTGCCATTCCTTCGCCGTTGGGAGCTTCCATCAAACCAACCATCCACTCTTCGCCTATGATTTTACCAGAGTTTGATAATACACACAAAAAAATCTTCGGATTCGGGTTCCCCAGTTTCTCTTTTGGAGGTCCAATGGAGCTGATGGCTGTTCCCAAGAAGAAGGTGAGTCACTCTTTACCCTTTCCACTATCAAGTTTTGGATTATTGTCATCTCTTCACTTCACATTTGTAGGTTTCTCCTCACAAAAGAGGTATCAGAAATGGGCCTAAGGCTTTGAAACCAACTCCCGTTATTATTCGTTGCAAGTAAGAGTTTTTTTTTAACGCATTGACTCTTTTTTCCAAGGATATTAAAGGAATTTGTACAATATTTAAGGCCGGAAGCTATGAACTGGGATTCAAGTTATGAATGAAGATCTGTCGTTAAAACAGTTTATGTTAGTTGGCTCATTGTTTTGGTTTAGTTTGAAAGTTAGATATGGAGGATATGGTCAAGAAAATTGTTGCTTTTCTCACTTTCTTGAAGAACCTAGCTTTATCTTTTAGTTGTTTTAGAAAGAGCTCTAACAAAGATATGGCTCTGTGCCTGTCCATTTATTCAATTATAATGCATTCCTTATTTACATGTGATCGTTATGCATGAATTGTTTTAAAAGTCACCTCTAATCTCATAAGCTACAACTTTCTATCTTTTACGATCTTTATGTATTTTGTTATCTGTTTCCAAAGATTTGAATACTAGTACAGTTTTTGGTAAATTGTTGCTTGATTGCAGGAGTTGCGGTCGAGTTAAACTGCCACACTTTTACTGTTGCAGTGGAGACAGAGGGAATGCCGGTGAACAAAATGAACGGGATCATTGAACTTCCTGCCCATATGCTCGCAATATTTTGTAGACTAGAGAGCTTAGTGTGTAATTTTTATGAATTACATGGTTGAAATCTTATCCAATATTCAATAATATATTTTAGTCGAAGTTCCTCTCTGTTAATGCTGATTGCGTTCCTTTATACTTAGAGTTTTCTTTTGAATCACTTTTCAAGCTGGAGCAATTTGGATCAAGAGTTGGTTCCTCTTCTACATAATTGTATCATCTCATCTTCACTTGTTGAAGTAAATTCACAGTACAGAGCAACTGTGGAAAGAACTGGTGGCAGCTTAAATGTAACAGAGTCAGGAAAATAGGTAGAATGTACACCGAGACTATCATTTTCTCTACAGACCTATTGGACTATGCTGCTGCGTTTATAGCATATGCAGGAGCCTGCTGCATACCATCCGAAGATGCTGCTGCTGTGTCTAAAGCATATGGAAGAGCCTGCTGCATACCATCTGAATATGTTGCTGCATGTTAGCATATGCAGGAACCTGCTGCATACCATTTGAAGCTACTGCGTCTAAGACATATGGAGAAGCCTTCTGCATAGTATCAGAACCTGGTGCATGTCAGAAATATGGCGAAGCCTGCTGCGTAGTATCTGAAGCTGGTATATGTAAAACTTATGGCGAAGCCTGCTGCATAATATCTGAAGCTGATGCATGTAAAACATATGGCGAAGCTTGCATACCATCTGAAGCTGCTGAATGTAAATCATATGCAAGAGCCGGCATACTATATGATCCAGATCGAGGAAATTGACGAATTAGCGCATTATTTGCAGGATCTCATGGCACATGATAATTCTGGTGACCATATGTAAATTCCACACGAAGACGCTTGTGATAAAGGCACCCCATTTGATCGTGATTACTACTTGTCATCATGGAGTTTAGACTTTTGACAGTGATTACAACAACTTTACACCAAGGAATATGGGTTATTACAATTACTTGCCATAATGGAATATGGACGGGCCAATGAATAAGCTGACCTTTCTTGGGCATGCAATGTTGTTTTCCGCTGTAATAAGTTGTTTTCATAACCTGCTAGTGCTCGACCTTCACCGTCTAATTACAGAGCTCCTTTTACTTGTTCAACGGAAGATTTGTTGCCCTTATAATATAGCTTACACAAGACCCAGTCATCAAGCTGCCAGAAAAGATTAATCACATAAACATCGAATTAAAAAAATTAACTAAAAGGAAATAGTTAAATTATTGGTACCCTCATAACATTAGAAGTAATAGTTTAGGTAGGAGCATCTTTGAGCCTATGCTCGTGCATAATCCAATGAGTTTTGACACCAGTTGGAGATTTGCCATAGTAAAACACCAAAATCCATTAACTTCACAGCGTTTCTTCAGTTCTTTATCGACTCCGGTAGCTTTCCAAAATCTGTTTCCTACTCTCCTATCTGGTCGCTTTCCATGCTTGTACTTCCAGTTTTTTGGCGTGAAAAAGTAACATTATTTAGGAATGTCGCAGTATGGCAGATAACTTTCTGGTCGAGCCAGAATGAAATCATTTAATTAACCTAGGAACATAGTTATTATAGAGTAGATGACCCTATAATAAACACTACCGTGCTAAACAATGAGTTCAAAAATCAAATAAATGACCATTCATACTTGTCAAATCCTCAGGATTGAACTTATATAACTTAACGTCCCTGATCCTCTTTGGTGGCAACTCGTTATTCTCAATCTTGTTTTTCAAATAGCTATAAACAAGCTCTTTATCATACAACCTGAACCTGGAACTAGATGGAATGGACAATAAATACGCCTCGTCCTGTTCCGAAGTATAGGAATCCATCATATTGTTGCAACCGTACCATTGCTATTGTCATTGTTAAGCTTCATCAGATACTTCCTAACATCATCACCATTACTCGCTCTAGAAGTGGTGGAGACGTTCATGCCTGAAACTTCCTGCGTTTCCTAACGAGATAGAGTTTAAAGAACACAGAGAGTCTTCTGTTTCCCGTGGCTAATAAATAATATATATATGTTAAGTTTATTGTAATTTCCTTATCATAGATAAATTAATAATCCTTGTTAGGATTGGATCCTTATCTTAATATTTATTTTATTTGATTCTCATTAAATACCAAAAATTTTGCTATAAAACTCTTACATAATGGAATAGACATGTAAATTAATTTTGAGTTATTACATCGGTAAATAAAATTAGTTACGAAGAGAAAACGCCTCCATTCTCTCTAACAGGGGCGTAAGTTTTTGTACCATCACATATACCATATGAATTAATACACTATAAAATCTCTGCCGTTAATCAAAGAACTTCTTCTTTTTTTTTTTTTAATGTTTTAGACAGGTCCTAACTATGAGAAGACACTTTTATACATGACATGAGTTCAATAATTAATTATGCCTAAAACTGAGTTGTTCAACATACCTAAATACTTTTTTCACTGTAAAAGCTTTTTTTTTAAGAAAAATGAGTATTTAACTGTAAAATAAAAAAATATTTTTTAGTAGATATAGCTTTTAAGACAACTAAAATATAGCTTTTTAAGAAGCTCAAATTTGGAGCTTCTCAAAAGTATATTTTCAGGCAAATTTTTTAGATCAATTAATGAGTTTTTTTTAATCCCTATATTTTACACATAATTCTCACAATACTCACAAATACATTTTTCACGTTTATTTTGAAATTTATATAATATTATTTGACTTTTTATATGTTTTAATATTTATTTTTAATATTAATTTTACTTATATTATAATCCATATAAAAGATTTTGTTAGATATATTTTTATTTATGTTTCATATGGTTTAAAATTATATAATAATTAATATATTATACTTTGCATATTGTTTAACATATTTTAAATAATATTTATATGTATAAATATTTTTTATTATAAAATAAAATATGGATAAAATTTAAAATACTTTTTATTTTTGTGTTACCTAATAGTTTATTATACGAAGCTTTTAAAAATACTTTTTTTTAAGGTATTCAATGTAGAAACTTACTATACAAGCAAGCAAATCACACCATATGAACAATTAAGGCCCTTCAGTTTCATTTATATTTTTTATTATAATTTTTGGTATCTCTTATTTTGCACAAATGAACAAAATTGAAATGTTGCAGTCTCGTTCTTGGCCACGTAGAAGAACAACCAGCGAAAAGAAAGGATAAAATGGAAAGAAAATGTTAGCTTACAAAAGCACAAGTCAACTCATAGAGGGACTCGTGGCAGGGTTTCAACTTTTAAGCCACCGCAACATGGCTTCACTCTTTCCCACCTCCTTTTCTTCCGCAAGACCTCCTTAAACCCTACAATGTCCTCTTCACCCCCCCAAACCCCATTCTCAACCACTCGCTTCCCTGAAGGTTACCCAAGGGAATACGCTGTCCCCTTCCCCAACAACGAAATCTCAGATGAATCAGATCACCCAGAACAGCCCATTGAAGCCAATAATGAAGATAACAATAATCAAGAGGCTGAAGATGAAGAGGAAGGAGAGTGTGGGTTCTGCTTGTTCATGAAGGGGGGTGGCTGCAAAGAGGCGTTTATAGCGTGGGAAAATTGCGTGCAAGAGGGCGAAAACAACAAAGAGGACATTGTGGAGAAGTGCTTCGAAGTTACTTCGGCGTTGAAGAAGTGTATGGACGCCCATTCCGATTATTACGAGCCAATCTTGCGGGCGGAGAAGGCGGCTGAGGAGGAGGCCGTTAAGGAATTGGAGAAGGAGATCGCTGTCAAAGATTCACCTTCTAACGAGAAGGAAAGAGGAGAGCCTCCACTTGATTCTAAGGATTGTGAGGTAAAGGAGGTTTTGCCCGGCAAATGAGATCGTTACAAAAGTTTATTCTTTTTTCTTTTTCAGAAAAGCAAAAATTTTTGCTTGTTCTATGCTAATTTTGTTGAAATAAGTTCAATTTTGATGAATTACGGAATCTATGAACCTATGGTAGGTTCGGTTTGTGACCATCTTGAGAAACTGAAGTTGTTTAGTTACGAATACTTATTTGTGCTTTATGTGGGAAAAGCCAATACTAATTTATCTCTCGTGAATTGCTATCAATGTTGTTGTTTGTGACAAAGAGTTTAGATGTACTTGGTTAGTTGTTTTTAAGTGATGGAACTATTAAAACTTGTTCACAGAAAACAATCATCTTCTCTCCATTTAGTTGCTAATCATAGGACATCGTATGCTGTCATCAGGCATCTAAGCCCATGATGTAAGTCGTTGGAAACCAAGTTTGGGTCTTAACCCTATAACTCGTGGAGTTCAATATCAACCTTTATGACATCCATTCTGAGGTGTGAAAAGATGAGTTTAAGTTGACTTTGAATATTACCCATTGTAATAGTAGTATATGTAACAACAAATGTAGGCAATTGTTTCTCTATTCTTTTCTCCCTACAGTTAAGTGTATCAAAATCAATATATAGCCATATATATATATATACACACACACATACATACGTATATATATATAGGCTGAGGGTTAGCAACAAATTTCCATGCTTAGTGGAAAGATGTGCCAACATAGAGAAGAAGTAATATCATTGTTGGAGTCCTTTGAAACATATAAATCCAACGACACAAATTGTTTAGTTTAAAGCTTAGGGAGAAATAGAAGTTGAAACTACTACTACAAAGACTAATACATAGATTGACAAGTTTGTTGTCTTAATAACATACTAAAAAATTTCAAACACAAACTCTTATTCCCACCATTCACCAATTTAGTAACTTCTTGAAACAAAAAGGATCCAAAGGAAAAGGAAAAAAACACATCCAAGAACAAGCAACATTTGACTAAGGACCATGCATGATGCAACCAGGACATTTTAGAGTTGAAAACCATAAGAGCAGACAGATCACAATATATTGGCTATTGTGATTAAAATGGCATTTTCATTGACTAAAATGGAAATTTCATTAACTCCATAGAGTAAAAATTTAATAGCATTGTTTAAATAGGCTCTGATATACCATGTAAAGTTAAGGAAGAAGGAAAAAAAAGGATGTATGCAGGGATTAACAATACAGAATCTCTATGCTCTTCAACATAACATTTTTTATTATCTCACTTAAAAAGTAATCCCTCATCATACTATTCCTCCTATTCTACATTCCATTTCAATTTTTATGTGCCATGCAGTGTCTGGAGCTTCAGAAGAACTTTCTTTTCTGAATTTTATAAACAAACAAGATCCATGTTACATCAACCTAGTCTAACAAGAAACTTATGACCTATTTGAAGTAAAGATAGGAATACAAGAAAGATGTCAATTTGTCAAGTTTTTTGACTAAGAGAATAAACAATGACAAATAATTGAATATCTTATCTAGAATCATTTAGGTTAGGCTTCAGATGATCTGAAGTCAAGTCCAAAGTTAACTACTCCGTACACATTAGCTTAAGGAAAATGGTCATCACAAATGGAAAAAAAGACACAAACTCTCCCACTATATCTGTAAGATTTTCCGTTGCTAATTTTCAACGGTATTATTTTCATCGGTAATTTTTCGTCGAAAATCAGTAATTTTCTTATGGTGCATTGGTTATATTGAAGATTCTTTTTATTGCGGGGACAAAGATGACAACTGTAACGTCAGAATCGGCAACGTCATGTCTGCTTAACAATCTTGACAAATTAGAGAAAGTTAGAGAGGAATTGGACACGGAAGTTGGGAACGCTTACTAGATGACTCCGACCTCCCCAAGTTGTCCTACCTTAGAAACGTTATCTTTTTTTTTTGGTAAAAAGGAAAACAAACTCAAAATACAGAAACAAAAACTAGCGCAGGCCTTTGCGGTACCGCAGGCCCTGGCAGTCGTGTTGGAGAAGCTCCAAGATGGTTAACGGCGGTGTCTGCAGGATATGTAGGCCTGGACTGGCAAGAGTGGTAATAGAGGCCAGTCGATCTACACACTGGTTACCTTCTCGGTGCACATGGCGAAGGTCCACCTCCCAATCGCGGTGAAGGAGTCCACGGTACCTGCCACCAAAAGATTATCATTAGATAAGACGGGATGGGAAGAGGATAAGATGTTGATAACCTATAGGGAGTCCACTTCAACAATGACTCGGCGATAGCCCACTTCGACCCTCACGTGGCATCTGAAGATTGTGTTGTCGGAGGATATCACGTACCACGTGGCACTATGGTTCTGGCAAATGCATGGTCTTTACAAAGAGATCATAAACTTTGGGACGATCCTCACACTTTCAAGCCTAAAAGATTCTCTGACGATGGATCAGCCTACAAGCTCATGCCTTTCGGCTTTGGAAGGAGGTCGTGTCCCGGAATGAACATAGCTCACCGTGTTTTGGGACTGACATTGGGTTCGTTGATTCAATGCTTTGACTGGCAAAGGGTGTCTGAGGAGCTGCTCGACATGACCGAAGGTAGTGGCATTACCATGCGCAAGTTTGTTCCACTGGAGGCTCTAATTAGAGCTCGTCCGGTACTGAAGAAAACTATTTCCCATGGTGGCTTGGCATCTTGATAATGATCACGTGTCTGATAATTTTGTGAAGTTGAAGTAGATTCCGGAATATATTGTGCGGATACTATAATTGTACCCACATTATTCAATATAATATCCTTTCTTACTCTGATGGTGATGGTTGTTAAATACTAGACATTTAATGTTTTGCACATCTTTTACTGACGGTGATGGTTATGTTAAATAGTAAATACCAGACAATTATGTTTTGGACTGATCATGATTC
The DNA here is from genome assembly GCA_027564395.1 of Erythroxylum ulei. Classification (NCBI taxonomy): domain Eukaryota; kingdom Viridiplantae; phylum Streptophyta; class Magnoliopsida; order Malpighiales; family Erythroxylaceae; genus Erythroxylum; species Erythroxylum ulei. Next base: position 25,231,901 of record JANITX010000003.1, read on the forward strand.
ATAGATACCAGACAGTTATGTTTTGGATTGATCTTGATTCAGGCCTCGTTAAAAATGATCCAGGACTTGTTGCCAAACTGCAAGCTCAACTAAGAGGGATTTATCCAGAAACCTACTAAGCTAGCCGATTACGTATAGGCAGTTTTGTAATAGCAAAGTAGCGCTCTAACAGTGGTTGTTTCACAAATTTGGTTATACATATAGCTGTCTTTGTCTATAAAAGAATGAAAAGTTGCAATGAGGGATAACAAGAAATTATTCCCCTCTTTCCTGAAGTAATCGTCCTTGCAGACCACTAGTTAATCGGATTTTTATCATGGAAGAATCTGTCAATGTCATTGTTCTTCTCTCTAAAAATGAGGCTGGAGAATTATTCATATTTGTTTGGAGCACAACTCACATCTCTCTTCAAGTGCCATATAAAATGTTGATGTAGTGCGAGGGATGTTGTGTTCTCATTTTATTGTTGGACCAATGGTGGTTGACAAATTAAATTCCTTTATGTTTTGATAATAATAAAATATATAGAATTAGTTTAGAAATCTATTGCAGGTGTTTTGGATTGAAAGAAATCTAGAAGAAATTATAAATCATTAAGGAATCAAGAAGG
>JANITX010000003.1:25252230-25277400 GCA_027564395.1 Erythroxylum ulei
TTCGCATGAAAAGAAGAATCAATTGACTATAGATACATATTTTAGGAAAGCATAAAATTTGAAATAAAAATTATTTAAAAAGTGCTTTATTTTATGAATTATATATGTAATTTTCATATTTATTTAATGAATTATTATTTTATATTTTCAGTGAGCCTCAAGGAATTTTTTTAAAAATTATTATCTTATACATTTAGCGAGGTTATTATTTTATACTATTAATCTAAGTCGAGATAGAAGAAAATTATTATCTAATCAAAATTATTAATTTATCAAATATTTATTTATACTGTATATACAAATTCAATCCTAGCAGAACTCAGAAAGATCTATCTGCAGGTCTCTCTCCAAAAAGATCTGTTTTCAAATTCCAAGGTCAGATTTTAAGGACTAAATTTGCACACTCTCTTTCTGGTCCATGATTCTTGCGACAACAGCTGACTGAGTCGGATTCTATAGTAAGTTGAGGGACTCCTTCAGACAACACGCCAAGCTGAGCTCGGAACGAAGATTAGTGTTGTGGCAACGGAGGAACAGAAAGTACCGACTGAGTCACGTACCGTTAACCACATTGTCTGCCAGCGGTGGCATGACCGTCATTCACAAGTACATTCGCGTCAACGGCGGATCAATTGGCTTTCATGCTAGAATTAATCAAACCTTTATGCGTTCAATGCGTGCACCAAGAAAGGTAGAATTTCACTATGAAGGTTACAAGAACTTCAAAAAGTAGACACAGAAAAACCCAGGGATTAAAAGAAAAAACATGGTTAGATGACAGAATACTATACTTGTCATCATAAATTTTTGCTGCATGGCCTAGTCGTCTTTATCATCATCTTCATCGTAGTTGAAAGGTAGTGGCACGGACTTGAAAGCCCGATACTTTCCAACGTTGTTCAAATGCTCATTCTCCAGTCTGATCATTTACCACAAGTAATTGGGGTTTAGGAAATGATAACGTGACCAATATCACGTCTTGGAACTCTCGTCCTAAATCCTGAAGATTAGCTGCTCAAATGAGTAAAATATACGTCACCTGAAGAAATTCCAAATTCCACGACGAATTATCTCCAGGCTAGCAACAAGGGCAGTCAAGGTTTCCTTGTGCAAGAAGGAGAACTTGAAATTCAACACAGTCTGCAGCCAAGCAAATCTCAGCAGGACATTCAAAACCTGCAAGTTATAGATAATGACTTTCATTAACAACTGAACTTACTACGGGATGCCAGGTACAAATCTTGGCATTTCATGTTCATATGTTTTACTCACCATGGCTCCAAAATATACACTTTTGTAAGGGATAAGGAGTTTGTCTCTTAGCCAGCGGTTTTTGGAGTTTCGTTGAAGGAGCCCCCAATCGCATATCAGATCCCAATATGTACCGTAGAGTGCAGCAATTGCTGAAAAGAACCATGCTATAATTTTCCAGGTAATATCTTTGTTAAGACTGTAAGATGTCCTCATGCAGACTGCAACAATTGCAAAGAAATACTTTAAACCGTTCCATCCTTGCATACGATCTTTCTCCTCAAACAGGCGCCGGAGGCACTGAGATCGGAAGAAAACATGTTAAGTGATTTCACATTTTTTGATCTTTTCCTATGTTTGAGCAGACAATCAGATGTGTACCTGAAGAAGGCGAGACCAGTATGGGATCACTGCAACTATGAAATAGAAGGTGTTGTATACATTACTCATATTGCAAGTGTTTATTCTGTATTTGTAGTTTCCCGAAACATAGTAGCAAACATAGAACTCCAGACTTCTGAATGCTTGCACCTGAATCAATAAAATGATGACATCTTATTACATGCATGATCACTGCAAGATCGATAAGAAGCATTTTTTATCTACATACCTGGCTTGTTAACTGATCTGCCAGAAAGAAATCTTGAAGTCTTACCTGCCATTGGAGGAAATTTTGTACTATGAAAATAAACCTAGCATCTAACATCTAGACTTCAGTAATCCCGATTGCTGCGTATGAATTATTTTCTTACCTTGTAGAGAGGAGCAGCCATACAGCGAAAGAGACATGTGAGCAAGAAAAAGCGGGATGAGCGAAACAGGATGTTGAATGGCAAAAACAATATGACTATTAATAACTGCAGATAACGAAATGACGAGTTCTGTTATAAATTTCTACGATTTGTTTAGGAGAGAAGAGTGGTTCAAGTTGACGAAAGAATCATACTATAAGCACGTTCAAAGGGAGAAGTTCAGTCAACTGCTCGTAACTCTTTGTATTAGGATCCATTTCCATGTCAAGGTTTGAGATCACACAGCCAAGTGCTAGTGTTGCAAGAGCGAAACTTACAACCAAAATTTGTCGGTATCCCAACTCTGTTCCTTGTTTGAAACCAAATATAAAAGCATAATTCACTCGATATCGCCTCCAGAAGTATATATTGGCAGCATATATAAGCATATGCAGAACAATGAATCCAAAATAACTGTAAAAAAATAAGATGTAAGTTGTTAAACATAAAATGGCTGAATTGAACGATGGTGTGGATTTGATGGATTGGATAGAAAATGAAGCTGAGAAAATTAGCTGTGTTAGGTCCAGAACCTATAGAGTGGAAACATAGTCTCCATATATTTCAGCCTTCCTGGTTGTTCCATGATATTCCGCACACGGATGGTCCAAATAAGGGCTACTATCAGAGCTGCTGTGCATCCAGAAAAGAATCCTGAAATTTCCATACAAATTGGTTCAATAATTTGTAATCAATTAGATTCTGTATCAAGTAAATCAGATTAGACTTGAATCTTGTTACGAGAAGAAAATTCTTACCAGTCGAAAATGTTGTTCTATGTCTTTCTCGTTTCATTATTGGTCTTAAGATGTTCATGCCTTTACTGCGATTCGAGTTAGAGAAATGTTTGATAAATGTAGCCTCAACCCTTTCCATGAGCTTGGTAACCTGTGATTATAGGCCAAGTTACAAGTTTGAGGAGACTCGAGAGAGACGATCTTCCTGACTGAGCAAATCGTCCTTACCAGAAGATACGTATTGTTAGACATTGTTTTGGCAATAGAAAGGAATGCTAACCTCATCGGAACTGCCAAGATAGGAAGTGTCTACCATTTTCATGTAAGCTTTTGATGCATTTCTCGAAGCAATCTGCAAGATGTACGCCATGACGAGCCAGAGGAACAAGAAAGGAAATGAGTCAACAATAGATTCCCTGAGGTCAAGTGGGAAATCATCATTCCAGATCCTCTCTCTAATATTACGGTATCTTATTGTGTCCAATAAATCTCAACCATTTATTTATGTGGGGCTCGCGTGGAGTTCACGTAGCGCTCGCAAAATAAATGACTGAGATTCCATGAGACAGAATAAGATAGAGTAAAATTGGACAGAGGATCTAGACTCGAAAATCATACCTTGTCGTACTTCTTCATAATTTTTGAAAATGCCAATGTATTCAAGAAGTTGTAACTCTTGAGCAGTCGAAGCTTTTGGTAAAATTCAACAAAAGCAATCTTGAGTTGCTCTTCAACTTTTGTAAGGTTTTGCCTCGTAAATTGGAGTTCTGTCTGCTGAGGAACTTTAAGAACGCTTTTAATGGTTGAACTAGGAGTCTCCATTGTATTGTTAATCTTCACACGGTTAAGTACCTCCAGTTGAGCTGGTCTAGACTTTGGCTCCTCTATTTGTACCCTTAGACCAATTTCACTAGTCTTCTCTCCATTATCATCACTTGATTCATTTGATTGTTCGTGTGCACTCGACCCTTCTTCAATGACGTCCATTATATGGACTCTTCCTGCACATGAATTATCATAAAATATCTCAAATCTAAACGTGCCAATTTTTTTGTGCTTGGTTAAATGTTTCTATAAGCATATATTGGCCAAGTTCCTTCTTGTCGTTGAGATTAGAAGGTACCAGTCTCGGCTCAATTTACAATTTAAGGAATGACAAGAGAGAGAGAGAAGTGAGAACTCTTGATTTGTTAGTTCAAAGAACTTACTGCTTCTGGCTCCTCGAGGAGTTGTAGCTGACAATGCAGCAGTAGAAGCTGCAACATCTGAAGCAAGACGAGTCATGTCAGTGGACCTAGCAGACCAGCCAACCGGATTCTCCACTTTGACCCTGAAAGCAATCAAAGCATCCATTTGCTTGTCCAATATTTTAGCCTCTTCCATTACCTCTTCCACTTTAGATCTGTAGAACTTGTCCACCTTATTGAATTCATCATCAAGCCTCCTGAAATACACTAGCTCGTATTCTCCTCCTTCGTCTGAGGACATAAGGAACATAGTCTGATATCTTTGAAAGCCATCATGACTCTGAGAATTGACCAGAATTGCTTCGCTGTCAATATCTGGTGAGGAAGGAGTCGAGGTGTTGTTTCTTTCTGTTAGGCCACTGAAAGCTCTGTATAATGTTAGCTTTCTCTTTAGGCCAGATTGGTGGCTTTGCGGCCTGCTTCTTTGTTTGAATTTCTGAACCTCTTTCAAAAGGGTCTTGAGAAAATTATAATCCATGTAAGCTTCTTGCCATTCCGGCACCATTTGAGCAGCGAATTCTTTCCCATATTTCATTTTCCAGCTGTAATTCAATTATAGCAATTGATATCGAATTCCAGTTTAGTCACTATGATGAATAACACTTGATTAGACGTTCACTAATGTCTTCTTGATTTGTTCCTGTGACAAGAAAATGAAAGGGAATATGAGATTTGAGTAATGAAGCATTAACTCCTTGGTCTTCTATATACACCTGAGAAAGCGACTCTTTTACATAACTTTTGCTGATATGCAGTTGAATTTTCACTCCTGAACCACGAATTGATATATGTCAACAGGCTATGCGAAATGATAAAAGGAAGAGGAATAGGCCGGCAAGTTGTCTGAAGCATTTGCAGGAAAGAACATGACATCGACCTGTCCTCCATGTAAGAAAGTCATAGGACTAATTACTGGTAAATAAATGTTTGATCCACTTTTACCGGGTCTCTCTCTCGTTCCCTGAAAAGGCAACTTATCTTGTTTCGCCTGTTTCATCAAAGTCAGTCTAAACCAAACCAGTCACAACGTTACAGAAGAATTGTACGGTACATACTCTAAATGTGACATCCGTTATTAGGTGGGGTATCAAATTATTATTAAAAAGAAAAAAAACGAAGGATTTATAAGTTTATATAATATTATTACTTATTAATTATAAATTATTTATTTTTATGTACAATTAGTTTAAACTTAAGTTCTTATAAATAATATTGTAATTATTTTTGAAACATATAATTTCATAAATCTCAAAGTAAAATTTAATTATTCCTTTGGTTCATATTGAGAAATAACTATTTAAAGAAATTGATTAGCTCATTCATAAAAAATATGGATTGTGATTACAAGTTTCTTTCTATCTTTCTTAAAAATTTCATAAAGTTGGAACCTTTCTGTCCAATATAAATATTATTCTAGATGGCATTCTCGTGAGCCAAATTCGCTAAGATCATATAGTAGGACAGTAACGTGCACTATTCACTTGCCACCATCGTTTTTTATTTTTGACCTCGTCTGAGTTAATGCTTTATACTTCCAAAACATAGTTATTGTCAATTGCTTTTTGAATTGTAAAAATACTCTGAGCAAAGAATGCTTTGTATTTTTATATATAAAGCTATTATATAAAGAGATATTTATACATGAATTTATATAAGAATATACATAAAAATATACTTTGTGATTATTACATAATTCTATAACCTATATGTTATATAAATTATACATTAATATCCTCCCTTAAACTTAAGGTGGTAAGGAGCTAGAAACCCTGAATTTAAAAACAAGTTCTTGAAATCATTAAGATGGAGAAGATGTGGCAAAAATATCGAGATTGTGATGAGGCAGGGACAACTTGAATAATGCCTTGAATAACATGGTATTGCACATGGTGACAATCAATCTTTATATGCTTGACAAGCTTATGATGTCTTATGAAAGACATCATTATAAGCATTTGTATGCATTGTAATTATCACAAAAGAGATAAGTTGCCAAAGGAAAGGAAACAACTGATATCTTGAAGCAATTAATGTAGCCAAAGGAGCCCAAAAGTTATATTTATAAGAGTTTAGTATTTTGCTTTCATGCTAGATTAAAAGATGAATATTTGTTTCTTATTGTATCATAAAATAAGGGACGTGATGGCCAATAGTACATCATCAACCAACAAGACCTCTAGCCTAGTCAGAATTAGAGTATGCTCATAACTCCAATAGAGATGAATGAGAATATTGAAGATCATAAAAGAGAGTATCTCTAATATGATGAAAGATATAAAGAATAGTAGATAAGTGAGTGGTATGAAGTGCTGACATAAATTGACTGACGATGTGAATAACCTGAGTAATACAAAGATGGGAGATAGCGAGATATATCATACTGTCAACTAATTGGCAGTAAAGAATACCATCATTAAAGGGAGTCCCATTAGTAGTAGAGAGATAAACATTAAATTCAAAGGGGGAGGTAATAGTTTAGTGTTAGTGATGCCTGATCGAGAAATAAGATAGGTGGTATATTTTACTTATGATAAATAATATCCAAATCCATCGTATCAAACTTCAAAAAATAACTCAAATCCTTCATCTCCAATTATTGATCTAAAAATGATTTAAGAGTAAAAATACTTTAAGCATTATCGTCAATAATTATCTTGTCATCAATATAAAGGAGAAGAAAAGTATATCTCTGGGTTGTTTTATGAATTAATATAGCATGAACATAAAAGCTAGACTAAAAAAATAAGATGGTTAATAGTGGAGCTAAATTTCACAAATCAAGCTCGATGAACTTATTTCAGTTGACATAAGGCTTTGTAAAGTGAGAAAACCTTACTTGGTGGATGATTATAACCAGATGAAGGTTACATAAATACTTCTTTTATAAGATCACCATTAAGGAAGGAATTCCTAACATCCATATGGAATAGTAAACAATGTTTGCTAGTATTAACTACTTATGAGATTGTGGACTGAAGTTAAACAAGCTATAGGAATAAATGTTTCCTCATAGTGAATACCATACTCTTGGATAAATCCTTTAGCCACTAGTTGGTCTTCGTAGTACTCAACTGATCCATCAACTAGAGTTTTAATTTTGTAAACCCATTTGTAGCCAATAATATACTTGACTAAAGGTAAGTTGACCATGTCCCAAGTATTAGTACTAGTAAGTTCTTATAATTCTTCTGTTATTGCTTTCTATCATAGAGGGTCAGAACTTTTCTCATGATATATAGGAGGTTTATATAAGGAAACAATAGTAGAATAAACATAAAAATCACGAAGACAAATAGAAAGTGGATTTACTCGATTGGTACGACAATGAGCAAGTTAAGGTATAGGAGGTTATAATGAACGAATAGATTTAGAGGAATCATCTGAAGAAGATGATGGATCCATAAATTGTGGAGACACAATGTGATCATATATAGGTTATGTTAAACCGTTATAAATGATAGATGATCTTGTAAAAGAAATGTCAGGAACCAAAAATATGGTAAGATCAAAGAATAATTGACAAGAAGGTTCATTGACATAAAATTTTTAAAGGATGAGAATATTTTATGCTCCCAAAAGGTTATACATTAAGAATTATTAAGTCTTTATAATAATGGATGCCAACACCTGTACCCTTTATATTATATCTCATGATTTAGGAAACAACATAATTATGCTTGTGGTTCTAGTTTGGTATATTCATATGGTTGGAGAAGAGCAAAACAAGCATTGCAAAGACTTTAAAAGTTTACTAGTTAGGAGTATGATTATATAAGTGTTTATAAAGAGAGATATTACCTATAACAGAAGTAGGAATATGATTGATAGCATAGGAAACTGTAAGACCAACTTCTCATTAAAAACTTTTTGGAAAAGAGGAAAAAATAAGAAGAGTTCAGATAGTATTAAGTTCAGATAGTATTAAGTATATGTTTATCTTTTTGTTTAACCTTACCATTTTGTGGGAAGGTACTTGAACAAGATTTTTGAATAATAGTTCCTTATTAATTAAAAAATTGAGTGAAATTTTTTCTTTATATTTGACAGTATTATCAACATGAAGAATTTTAATTTAACAAGAAAGCTAAGTTTGAATGATGTTTACAAAGCAATAATAAACAAAAATTAGTTCAAACTTATAATATAAGAAACAAATCCATATGTATCTAGAGAAATTATTAATAAAGATCACATTGTTACTTTATGCCCTTACAACCGATTGGTTGCAATTTGATGTATGACATTATTGTTTAATTACTAAAGGAATTCTTTACCTTTATTTATTATGTTAATTATACTTGATTTTTTTTAATATTAAAGATAAAATCCCTGAAATAATTACTGTATAATTGAAATTATGATAAGATCCTAATTAAGAGATTCAATTTACACTTATCTATTATTCCTAAATGTTCACAATTATAGTTTCATCAAGATATATATTGTTGAAATGGTAAAATTTGCACACATTATGTTTCTTTCTTATGAAGAAAGTAATTGATCTTAAAAATTAAAGTATGGAGATATTTAAACTAATGTGTGGGTGCTTATTAAAGAATAAGTCACTAAACTGACTTGACTATCATCATCATCATCACCCAGTCCGAAATTTCGCAATGAAGCAGGGTCTGGGGAGGTCCGATAGTACGCAACCTTACCCCTACATCGTAAAGAGGCTGTTTCCGGTGGACCCACATGCAAATGAGACAATATAAGAATGATGCATGTAACAGAAACAATTCATTAAACATAAAATAAATGAAAATACAAGTACTAGGGAAATAAAAGCACTAAATAGAAAATTAAAAAAAACCCAAATCTCCAAAATATCTAAAATAAAATAATAATATTAATCACAAATAATAGTAATAATAAGAAAAATAATAAAGTAAAATAATAGTAATAGGAACAAGGACAAACCAAAACTAATAGGAAACTCAAATACAAGTGAAAATAATAGTAATGATAAAAATACAACTAAAAAAAAGACAACCAGGGGTTTTGCAAGTGGCAGGTAAAATATAACGAGATTGGTGAGAAGAGAGTCAAAAGACGTAAACAAAAAGCACTAAATCACGAAGCTTGTTTGATAAGGAGGACGCGTTGGCTTGAAAAGGACAGTAATGGTAAGGAGAAAGAACTGAAGAGAAGTCCAATCCGTTCTGAAAAGTGGGCGGCACAGGTATCCTAAACGCAAATTAATCAAAAGCCAATGTCAGAAAAGCCTTGTCCTGTAGAGGTTAATAAATGTTTGCTTCTGAAAACACACATGCCCCTCCCTCTCCCTCTCTCGCCGTCTATAACTATAGCCTAATGTTGTCTACTGAAGGTAGGGACTCCAACCTCAAATGCTTACTTTGCGTAATAAGCAAATCTAAGGCTGCTTAAAATTTTTTTTGCAGTTTTCCGTCTAAATGCACTAATAGTACCAGCTAACAAAGCAATCTAGATTACAGAAAGAGGCAAATAATGTTAGAAACGTGGGACTGAGAATTAGCAAAAACAAAGCATACTAAGAACATGAAAGAAGAAAAAAAACAAACACTTTACGAACAGAAACTTAAGATAAACGAAGAGGCACAGGCTCAAACCTCCAACAGAAATAATAGTTCAAAGAACATAACTCCATATGATCAGCAAAATAATCTGGAGATAGGAAGTAAAGAGAGAACATAAAACTTACTTGTTACATGAAACCGGAAAATGCTTATTTGCTCACAGTACCTTTGAAGGTTAAAAACAGAACAGCTGGTAACTCCCATTGTAGCTCCTAGCTATCCCCTGGGCACTCCAACAACCACAGTTGAGAAAGCGGCTTTGAGAAATTTGGATATGTTGCATCAGCCGTCTGGATTCTACCTCATCACCATCAGCAACTGTGGTGATGTATACTGATGTCTATATGATGGTGGGAGAATCCCATGGATGATGCTTGCACCAAGATGATTGTCACATATAAGATTGTTCTCACATATTAGTATCAAAAGACAAATATAATCATCAAAAACACAAACACAACTACACCTTTCTCTGTAGAAGAAAAAGAAAACATAAAAAAAGATACGAGGCAAATAAAACTCAAGATAGCTAATTGTGGATCTACAAAAGCTAAACAGAAATGATAATTGATACTTGAACTTTGCAAGCTCTTGAATGTCAAACCATTGAGAATCTGAGCTAATATTCATACAGGAGGATTGATTCTTTCTAGCATATACTGCTTTCCACCCAAAGATAATAATTGACCTGACTATGAGGACCCTAAATGGAATATTACATGTGTGTATGTGGATTTCCTTATAATTATAATTATATAATTAATCCTTGGACTTGAGATTACCAAGGTATCTTATGTAGGAATTAATGTGTTTTGATGCTACTTATGAATTGTCCTAAGATAATTCACTCGATAGTACTTAGATGCAGTATGAACCATATGAAGATAATTGGGTAAGTCAATAAAGGATTCATCACTTTAAAGTAATTAAAGAGAGTATTTTACTATTCTTGATTATGATGATTGATGAGATATTGAAGTGCTACTTGTATGTGAATGAGAAGAACTAAGTGTACTTAATGTGATTGTTAAATGTGTTCTGAATGCGTAATTGCATGTAAGTGAAAGTGTGATTCTCAACTAAATGTTGAATGTCGGACTAAGGTCCGATGATATGGAAATGAGATTGAATGAGAACATGCAAATGTGATTGATGCATTTCATTGTATGAATGCATAAAATATAATGGAATTTGTGGCTAGAGTAGCCAACGATTAAAGCTTAAAGCTCAACAAGTGAAAATGAACTTTGAGCTCAAAAGTGAATCAGAGCCTCAGGCTCAACGTTTAATGAGCCCAATATGGGACAGTTATCAATGAGTCCGGTATCCAATGGATAACGGGACAGTTTAGGCACTCGGTTACAACAAAGTAACAAATGAAAACTGAGTCTTATGTGCACTGCATATGAATAATATGAATGATTAAGTGTATTAAATGTGAAATAATATGAAATGTGAAATAGAGTGAAGTGTGTGAATTATGTGTTATATGACTGGGTGAGCTATCGATGATGGTCACTCATTGAGTTCACAAAACTCACCCAAAATTTGCAAATATTTTTCAGGACTCAGAAAAATACCCCGTTAGGCAAACGGGAGTACAATTACTGCATACAAGGAAAAGATAGAAGTTGGGATCAGTTTGCATCTGCATTGTGTCTTTTTATTTTCATACTGAATTGTATTCTCCGCAAATTATTGTATTTTGTGTATTTGAATATATTTGTTATGTATAACTTTCTAATTGGAAAAAGGTTTTGCAAAAGAGATTGATCAAAGTGTAATATGTTTTGCATTTGAAATGGGCCCTAGTGATTAACGAAATTTTGATATTTGAAAAATATTGGTAACTCTTGTAAATGAAAATGTTTCTAAATAAAGTGGGCCCAAATTTTCCATTACTGACTTTCGCGTACGCTTGAAAAAAAAATTATACTGAGTTTTTAACTGACTAAGTGGTCTAGCACGCCACCCTCGTGGAGAACGGACTCAGATATCACCCATCGACGTCGGGTTCGGGTCTTGTGGGAGTGGGGTGTTACATAATGGACGTGGCATGTGTATACATATGCTTAGATATGCATACTCCATAATCATTTGTCACATTAGGCAATGGTTCTTCACTATGCAAATAGTTTTCCTTGATAAACATGGTTTTATTATAACACACCACTACCATAGAGCATATGCCCAAACATCTAGAGAACATTCAAGAACATACCCTATAAAAATGGCACGTTATAGCAATCACATTATCGTATTGTGGCATATCACAAGTATCCTAAAGATCAAATTTTCCCATTTCATTCACAAACATAACTTACATTATAGCATTACATTTGATAATCCATATATACTTACATTAAAAAAACATTTGAGAATTTTCTGCTCTATATATATAATAGCTAATATAAGATGAAATGCTAACTGAAAGCTTTCTAAACTAAACTCCTCAAACATCAGCTGACCAAACCTTTGAATTTGTCCCTAAAATGCAAGCACTATACTCCTATTCTATCAACCTTAAGAACTAGTTCTCCCTTGTACCTGAAAACCAATGTTAAAATTTTGATGAGTTTGTGAACTTAGTGAGTAAACCATCGTCAATGTGCTCACTCAAGTTAGAACACAAACATCACACGAGTATATAACTGAGTTCAACAAGTATATCACATTATCCCAATCTTATATAGTCATCACATTTCAACAAGCTCAACATGAATAAAAACATTTGATATCATCATTTAAGAATAATCAAATCATTCATATGATACATATCAATTTATATATGTAAAATGCACATGTGACTTAACTTTTATTTTTACTTTGTTGTGACCGAACGCCTATTTACTGTCCTGTATTCGTTGCAGATATTGAGCTCATTTCATATAATGTCCCGTACCCATAGTGGATACCGAGCTCATTGATAATTAAGCCTGTGGCTCTTTGTACATATTTCTGAGCTTTAAGCTCTTTTTCACTTAGGTCACTCTAGTCATAACTCCTTTATCTGGTCATTCATAACAACGTAATGAAATGCATCAAATCACATATTTATGCTATCAATAACTTTCATTTAGTGTGCACAATCATTTATCACATTCATCGAATCTAAGTCTGGCATTAAACATTTAATTGAGTATACATTTTCCCACGTTCATATACAATTATAAAGCACTCCTAATATAATCTTGAATATCGAACTCCTCGGACCATCAATGTCTGGAATTTACCAATGTCACAATCATATCAGTAACAGTTTAATATTTGAAAGTTAAATAAACAATTCAAATATAGTGAGAAAACATCTAGGTTGACTCACAGTACACTCAAGATAAGCTATTTCCTTGATGACCCGACAATGTCTAGATGTTGACAATCAACTTGTGCTTCTATATTATGCAATACACACATATTTCCCGCATTACTAAATTGTTCTATCAAATGGATATTCAATCATGCATATGTATAAGTTTCATGTTCAATGCATGCTCAATTGATTTTCCCGAGTATGTATCCTTATTTACAAGTCTTGATCATTTTACATCATATCTTGTACATAACTTACTGGCAATTAACTTTATGTCTTAAGCAAAACTTGACTACTCTAAGTTCATCAATCATACACTCATCAATCCTTTCTTAGCATTACATATTCAAACAATTTCCCAATTCTCATACAATCATACCTATTTCACATCCCTTATATCCTTTGGATCATATTTGCATTCATAAGAACACCTTCATTCCTTTAACAACTCACGAATTTCAGATTTTGATACATTGATCTCAAACTGTCCATTCCTTAAGTTATAACCTCAATTAACAACCTAAACTTATCAAACCCTTAACACATTAATCTAACAACAATCTAGGTTCATTTCAAGCCTCAATCAAGTCCAAATACATCAAAGTAAAGTAACTTATCCTTAGTTGGTTCAACAATCACATAAAACAGAAATTTTCATGTTTCAAATCATTTCGACAAAATAGAAAGTTTTTCACTTCAATGCATTGCCCACGATCATGGGAAGGAGCTTATGCAACTTCCACGATCGTGGGATGGGTGAACAAAAAGTTTCACCTCCATTTTCCTTCAACTTTTCTTCCAAATTTTGAACACCTTTATGATAATCCATCCATTATAGCTCTATTATACTTTAAAGATACTTCAATTCCTCATCAATTCATCTCTAATTCCAATTCAAAAGCATTCAATTAGTAACTCATAAACAATTTATCTTTTATGCATCAAAAACCAAACATAAACTTTCGTTCATATCATACATGTAATCCTAGCTCTTTCCCATTTCAAGCACACTACACTAACACCTTTCTTTAGCACAAATTCACCTTCAATATACTTCAATTCTCAATCTAATTCATCATCAAAACAACCTATAACCTAGGGTTTCCATGTATCAAAAACAAAACCAATTCATTCATCAAATTTCCATCACAAATTCATCATCAATACCATAACCAAGTTCATCCCTAAATAATCATCATGAATGTTACGCTAACAAGTGTCACAATAGATTAATAAATCACTTACTTGTTCAGCTCAAAATCTCCTCAATCATCAAGCTAATTTAGCCCACCAAACACGCAAGGATGAAGCATACTCCAAGAACAAGATGAAAATATAAAAAAGTATTCAACCATAAGATGAAGAAAGCAAGATTTTGAAGTGACAAAGTGTAAAATTTTAGCAAAATCTCAAGGTTGGAAGGGTTGTGTATGGATGTTGATGATGAAGGAAGGAGGAGGAACTAGCATATAGTAAGAACAAAAGAAAAGGTGGTCTTTAATGTGTGTGTGTCATTGGTAAATGTGGGTGGCAAGGATTGAGACACTTGGCAAGACACTTGTCAAGTAAAGAGCTAGGTTATGTGTCCTCTTCCTAAACTACCAATTGTCACTTAATAACCAGTCCAATTGTCACTTAATCATTATGCCACTTATCTTATAATTTCCTAAGCCATTTGTCACTCAATCTTAATTGCCACGTGTCATTATTTCATAGGCCTATTCAGTATCAATTTGTCTTGCCATTTACCATTTTTCCTAGACTAGGTGCCCATATCACTTCATCAATCACCTAATTTTAACAACAAATTCCCAATTACTAATTATAATTCATCAAAACAAAATTCAAGACATAATCAACACACAAGTACATCATAATTAGTTAAAATCTTTCATACCCTAGAATATGTCAATTAAGTGCATATACTATTTTTTTAAAGCATAATTCATGTGTGTTTGCTTATAGCATGCATGTGAGTGAAATGCACATCATAAATCATATGATTCATATGACTCAACAATCTAATACTCTAATCCTCGGTAAGTTTTAGAAACAGGCTATTACATTTATAATTGGCTTCACTTCCATATTATTGAAATTCTTTTGAGCACCCAATATTTTCTTTAAGTTTTCACTCCCTTTTGTAAAGTTAGATAAAGATTCTTTTAAAACTTTTTTTTTGGTAAACCAGTAAGACTTTATACAAATAATAAAATGTTATGTACATATCTAGAGATTCCTACGCTTGAATCTCTTAACTACCAAGAGGAGTTCAAATTGAACCTACAGCAAGCACTTACAACCTAATTCCTTGCAGTAAACACAACCACCATATTCTTTACAACCTTCTTACCAAGAAACCTTATAGAGCTAGCTAATATAACCAGAAGCACAAGTTTTCCAACAACAGTTTCCAGTTGCAAACTCAAGCAACATTAATTATCAAAATCTAAACAACTATACACCCAACTTAAGAAGAGAATGTCCTTCTAGATTCCTTGTTCACTGTCAAGTTTACCCACCTCTCATATTCCTTCATTGATAGGAACATTATTTGTTCTTCTAGCCTCCATACGTTGGTTGAGATAAGTTGATCTACTTCAGAAAGATGCTCTTGTCTAATCCACTCCAAGTTCTCTTTACTTGCTGTTTTGAAACAAGAATTTATCCTGGTGTTGACTTCTCTTTTGCTTTACCGAAGAGAAATTGGATTCCC
The DNA here is from genome assembly GCA_027564395.1 of Erythroxylum ulei. NCBI lineage: Eukaryota > Viridiplantae > Streptophyta > Magnoliopsida > Malpighiales > Erythroxylaceae > Erythroxylum > Erythroxylum ulei. The sequence goes on from JANITX010000003.1 coordinate 25,267,841, forward strand.
GCCCTTGTTCTAGTCTAAAAACAACAACTCCATTTTGCTTATTGGAGACAAGAATGTTTCCTGCTCCTGTCTTCACTTCTGCTTTAGAAACCTAAGAATTGTTGTACCTCCAGTTGGCATTCCTGAAATCACAAACCTGCAGAAAATATATTAGTGAATAAGAACTTCATCAATTACCTCCACACGGTGTTTGAGCTGAGATGTTCTATAACTTGGAAGATTACTCTAGAGTACAAGCTCCCCACATCTTTGGCTTCATCTTTGAATGTTCGAGTATTCCTTTCAGACACAATATTGCAGACAATAGTAGCAAGACGAATAGGGAAAATGTTAATGTCAGAGGTTCTTAAATTTGAGGATTGATTAAACCAAATGGGGATGGATTGAAGATTAGTTTGATTTGGGATGTAAATATGGAAGTGGTTGAGGCATTGGTTCCAAACGATTTTAGAGAAAGGGCATTCAAAAAAACAAATGTTCAATAGTCTTATTGGCCGAGATACACAAGGAAAAGTGGTTAGGAGTATGTAGATAGAGAATTTGTCCTGTGTTTGTAACTTCTTAAGGAAGGCCAGCCATAGTATGAAAGAACACTTAGGGCTATTGTTTTTAAACCAAACCAGTTTATGCCAAGGAACATTCTGTATTAGAGGTCTCAAGAAAATATAGGTTGAACCATTAGTATATTGTTTTGTAAAGCTAGCAAACCATTCCAAACAATCTGGTTTAGAACTATTTGGTTAGTACAGTAGGGGCTCAAGGTTACCAATGATCTCTATAGTTTTTGCCATCTCCACCCAATATTACTGATAACTTCAGAGACTCTTGCTGTCGTAGGAAGTTCCAACCCATTGATCTCTGTCGGAAATTAAAACATTTAGTTCCTCTTTTAATGACTCATTTTCTTATTTTAATATATCTAGTTTATGATTGTCATCAATGATCAATTTTTTAGATGCTTTAATTCTATGAAATTCACTTTTCATCTTTTCATTCTATGGAATTCACCTTTCATCTTTTCATTCTCATTCAAGCATGCATCCAACTACTTTTAAACTTCCTTAAATTTAAAAGATACTTTCTTTCTTTTATTACTCATACTTTCTAAACTTTTAACTACTTTATAATATATCAAGTTACTATCACTATCATACAAATTAGAGTTGAATGTTACTTCATCATCGTCCTTATCCATAAAGTAAATATGAGCTATCTCTCCTTCTATTTGCTCATTTTTGGATTCAGTTGTTTCATTACAAGTTAAGGCTTTAAGTGTTTTCTTTTTATTTTTATCCTTCTTCTCCTTCTTGTTATTTCATTTATACTTACAATCATTTTTAAGTAGAGGATATTGAGACTTTATGTGACTGAGTTTTCTATATTCAAGATAAATAATGTTAGAAGAGTTACATTTTGAATCAACTTTACCTTCATTGAATCATTTATCTTAGAGAAATTCTTTCTCTTTAAAAAACTTATTAAACTTTCTAGTGATAAAGGTGATGTCTTCATCATAACTTTCAATTATAAATTTCTCTTCTTCATTTAATTCCTGCTTTAAGACCTTGAATGCTAATTCCTTTTCCTTCATAAAAGTCTCCTTTCATATTTGACAATATATCTAATGAGCTCCTTGAATGGTAATGCTATTAGATTCTTAACGTCTTGTATAGCTATCATTTTAGCTTCCTATATCTTTGGAGGTGACCTAAGCCAATTATTTACCATTTTAATGTTAGTGCAGGTCTTGTTAAGACATCAAAAATTGTTAATAATATCAATAAATCTAGTGTTGATGTTAGATATTCTTTCATCCTACTTCATTTGAAATAATTTACATCTGTGTGATAGTATGCCAACTTTGATCTCATTTACTTGATTTGTTCCCTCATATATAACTTCTAGTGTATGTCAAATTTCATGAGTTATTTCACACATAAAGACTCTATTGAATGTGTTTCTTCCTAATACATAACATAAAATATGAACAACCTTGCTTTCAAAGAAATGAGTCTCTTGTCTTGAGGATCCCATTCCACTTTAGCTTAAAGATTGTCTTATCATCCATAATTTTAATAGGAATGAATGAACCACTTAAGACAATTTCCAAAAAATCAACATTTTTGGCTATCAAGTAAAATTTTATCCTTGTTTTCTAATAGATATATAGTAATTTCTATCAAAGAAGGGGTTTCACTAATGTTTTATCCCTTTTGGAAAAATGATGATGAGGATGCTCCAAAATGTGTCATTATGATCTTTGACATAGGATTTTTGTTTGAAATGCTAGCCTAATAAAACCACTTTCATACCACTAATTAATCCCCAATTAAGTGTTTATAAACTTTTTAAAAAGATTTAACCAATAAACTTAATTTAAAAATAATGAATATATATATAAGGATAAATAAATTGATTAATGTAAATCTATAAACAAAATTGAATAATAATTTAAAGATGATGATGAAGAGAGAACACAAAATAATGTATAGTAGTTTGGTAAACAACCCTAACCTACATCCACTCCAAAAACTCATCATAGAATTCCACCATAATTGTTCTTCTAAGGCAAAGAACAACCTTCATATAATGTTTTTTTAAAAAACAGAAACCTTTGACAATCTTCCTTTATGGTAAAGAGGAACCTCAATCCCATTTAGAATATTCTAATAAAATACCCTAATCAAAGCTTAAAATATCTCACTTTATCACTTTGATAACTCTAAAGAGGCTCACTCACAAAAATATGAGACAATAATAATCAAATGCTTAATAAACACCAGGAAATGTGTGCAAAAGACACATAAATGCCTCTTGATGTAAGAACTAATGAGAAAACATATATTTATAGGTTTTTAAAACCCTTATTAGCTGTTGGAGCCAAAAATGAGTTGTTACAGTAGCTACTTTTGATATATTGGTTGACCATTAGGTCATATTGGCCAACTATATGCATTCAATACATAATATTCATTAGATATTACATATTAGTTAAAAATTAAGGCATATTGGTCTACCAATATACAATTAATATTATTGCAAATCTCCTTACATCGACTTTGATAATTTTAATAGCTTCAAATGGTCAAACTCAATTTTTTAAGGCAATTATGATTTAAAGACTTTCTAAAATGTTCCCTAAAGAGTGTTTGAATATCAGGCAACTTCTTAAAAAAGCTTTAACATAACTTTTCTCTTAAAAAAGCTTTAATAACACTTAAGGAATGAAAAGATTCACAAAATGAAGTAAGATGAGATGTTTATGTATGGTGAGACTTTGAGATTACCAAACTAAAAAAGGCAGATTATATTAATTATATAAAATATAAAATTGCCTTGATTTTCTTTTGTTTTTGACTTGATATTCACTTTGAAGGTTACAAAGCTTCAACTTTTCTTTATCAACTTAATGAACTATCTTTTTAAGTTATAATTATAAATTGCTCTTATATTTGTTCTCTCTAAAATAATAACTTAGTAGTATTACTTATGTTTTTTATCATCAAAATATTGATTTGAACTACATTTAGTTCAACACTTTGATTAATGAAGACACTTTCATTTTTAAATTTAACTATCGAGCCAACATCTAAAGGATTGTTGAACTAGGGCCATAGAATATCTCTAGGAAACTAATTATGCCTACTAATATGGAGAACAAGTTTAAACTTGAACAAGAGAAAAAGGATGAAAATTCCAACTTAGGGAAATTTCTATAATATTCCTCTGGAATATTGGACCACCACATGTTTAAGTCACCTGGCTAGTGCAATTGGTAAACTGATTTGTCTTAATGATCAGACACTAAATTTAGTTTGAATTGGTTATGCAAGAATATGTACTGAAGTAAGTGGTGATTAGAAATTATCTAAGACACTTGAACTTAAGAGGTTGACTGGGTTTAGTGACACTTAAATGGTTGAGATCAATTTCTCTTATTAATGATAGATAGCTAAATTTTAGAAAAAACAATGGAAATCCACTTGAAGGATATTTAGAATAGGGAGCTATAATGAGTTAATGGAATTATAAGCCATTTCTTTAGATGGAATTGATGAATAACAAGCAACCTCTAACCTTAAAGTCAAGTTAAACTGACTCCTTCAAGAAGAAACCACACTATTATAGATAAAAGTAGTGAAAAATAACCATTAAAGATATGGTTAAATCCTAAGGCACTCATCTATTTGATTTCAACAATGTATCTTTATTAACTACTAATTGTTAGGAATTGTAATTTAGTAGGAGTGACGAGGACATTGATCCTAAAGTAGTAAGGAATACCTCTATGATCAACTTATTCATCCTTACCATAGGAGATGAGCTAAAGCATTAAAGAATTGGAAATTTCTAATATTCAGATAAGCAATAGCCAATCAGGCTCCCTCATATTGATTCATGGGATAGGTGTTGGGGAAAATCTTAATGAGGAATCTATTACCTCTATCATAAGAAGACTAAGTTAGCAACTAAAAAGGAAGAATATATTAGGGGTCTTCTCCCTCCAAACCCCTTTAATGTCATTAATAACTTGGAGATTTAGAGGACTAAATAGTCTAAATAAATAACAAATGATTAGAGACCTAATATTTGATAAGAAGCTTATACTCTTGAAATTTTTATGAACAAAAATTAAAGATAACTTCATCAATGAGAATCTTTGATTTTTGGGAAAGAAGTAAAGTACCTAATCAAACCACCAAAAATATTGTAATGGTATAATAATAGTTACTCATAACTTTGAGGTAGTGTAAGTGGTTAACACCTTCCTTACTAATTAAGTTATCCACTTAAACAATTTAACTCCTTTTTCTCCAACACCTATCATTGTTTCTTTTATATATTGCTAACTTAGCCTTTTAAAGGGATATATTATATAATGACCTTAAAAGTATGCATGCTAACTCTTAAAAAATCAATAGATACTTTTGGTGGTATTTTGACTGAACTATAAACTTGTAGGAGGCATAAGGGGTGATATTAAATACTAGAAAAAAGGAATGATGAACTTTTATATTTTGCATCTCAAGTAGGATGACAAACTTATCATTTGGGTGTCAATTTTTCTCTTGAAGTAATAAACAAAATAGGGAATCACTCATAATGGAAAAAAAACTTAATAAGATTATAGTAAATTCAAACTAAGGAGTTTCTAATTTGATTGAGCTCACTTTGAAAACTCTATGCTCAGATCACTCCCCAAGAGAAGTTATTAATATATCTACAAAGAATCCTATTAATGCTCTATTTAGATTCAACATTTTCCTTATTAACACTAGCAACTTCGATATGGCTTTCAGGAAAGATATCAAGTTCTTATAGTTGGCAGTAAAGCTTATCAGCTTATGAGGAGGCTAAGCTCCATGAAAGAAAAGTTTAAGCTTCTTAACTTGTAACTCTTTCCTAACACTGAGGAGAATGTCAAAAGGACAAGAAGAACTTTATACATCCCTATCCAATAACTTGCTTAAATAGTAAGAACATATAGCTCTTAGAAACTATTTACAAAGCTTGAGATTCACAATTGATAAATGCTTAATTATTCATATTTGTAACTTTATATTTACTACATTTTGCTTGTTTATTTAATTTTTTATTGTTTTTGGTACTTCATTCGTTCATAATGTGTTCTTAGGTTATAACTCAATTATTTAGAGCAAAATAAATGAATTGGGACAAGTTTATGGCAATTTGGAGCTGTTTTACCAAGTTATGAAGATGTTGGAAAAATACATGGGCACCAACATGTCTATGTTGATGGTCACACACCCATATTGACATGTTTATGTAAAATAAAAGTTTTTAAAGTTTTCGAGAGTTACATGGCCATCAATACTCCTATTTTTGAGACTATAAGTCTATATTGATGCATGTGTTCTCATTTTGAACTTTTGTTCATCCCAAATTTGAGGGGTTTTACAATTTTAATTAATACGACCACTAGTATAGCCTTGTTAATGCCCATATACCACCTAGAACCCTAATTTTTAAATTATAAAAGGAAAATTAAGAGAAAAACTAAATAGGAGGCTCAAGAAAATTAAAAGCCAATAGAAGATTATTGTTGGATTTTGGAACAAATATTAAGAATGAGAGACCGAATTAGCCAAGATATTAAATGCTTAATAGGAAATGGATAAGGAAAATGATTCTAGTATGAAGCATTATAAATGCAATGAGATATATGCTTCCCAATAAAGCTAAAGAAAAGGAGATTAACTAAGATGTTGAATATAATTACCATGTAAGAGGATTCTTCTTTATTATGGAAAACCTCCCTAATTACAGTCCAAACTTAAACTTTGATGAATATATTATTTTTGTTAAGTTATAAATATAAAAGATTTCCAAACAAGTCATGTCTAGCTACAATCAAGATCCTACACAAATAATCAAATGGTTAGATTTGGTATGGCCCAAATTTAACCTGCCTAAAGTTTCCTTCACCAGATGGCTAACTACTAAACTGAGATTAAAAAACAAAGAAAGATTTAAAGGAATCTCCATTACTAGTTGCCACCTTTTCAATCTTAGTTCTAAATCTATTAACCATATGTTCTTTCAATGCTAACTCTTATTAAGTCTATGACAACACATCTTTCTCCTATGTGACTACACTTACCTAGAAACTAATTGTCAAAAATAGTTCAATGGTCTAATAATCAGATGAAATATATGAAGAAGGACTTAAGTATATTCAAGATTGCATTCAATTTTGAGATAGATTAGGGAAATAAGTATAGCCTCCAAGTTAGGTATAGAGCTAGCTCTAAAGCTAAAATAACATGGAACTTGCCTGAGAAAGTCTAATATAATGTAATTCATTATTGATTTCTTATTAAGACAATCAATTAATCTCCTATTTGACGCTAGTTCCTTCCTAGTTGCAAGTTAATTGAGATCTAGTTTTCTATCTAATATCGGTTCCTTTTTGCTTCCTATTGTAATCTTCCTAATAGACGAAGGAAGGTGTTTAGTTGACTATTATCACCATTTCATTCCTGGTCTATTCTTAGTAATAAGTTATTCCCATGTTTGGTTGAAGAAAACATACATAATATATAATCCGATAGTTTATTTATTCTTAAGTTTGGGGAATAAGTAAACTCATCACCCCCTATTTTTATATATTCCAAGTCTATTCTAAGTGGTTGGGACTAAAATTGAGGACATATTGGGAAAAATATCCTTAAAGAATCCACATAATTACTTAGCTATAATAATAATAATAATAATAATAATAATAATAATAATAATAATAACAAGAATAATAATAATAATAATAATAATAACAAGAATAATAATAATAATAACAAGAATAATAATAATAATAATAATAACAAGAATAATAAAAATAATAACAATAACAATAATAACAATAACAATGATGATGATGATGATGATGCCGCCAGTGGAGACTAATAGATATTTTGGTCTTTTTTGTTAGTTATTACTTTGTCATTCCAAATTTATATTTTCAAACCAAACATTGATATTACATCATCATTAGAAATTCTTAAGAATAAACCAAACTAAATAATACTCATTCCATTTCATTTCTCAGCTATTATATTCCTCAAGAATCATCATTCCATCTTTTATCTATTCCAGCGTTCCATCTTTTATCTATTCCAGCAAGTGAACCAAGCACCATGTAATAATAGTATTTCAGCCTGTGAAGTGGTTCTTATCTTTGTTCAAATCTTACTTCGATTTATTTTGTACTACCTTTGGCTTGTTTATTAATTTATTTTTAATTAAAAACTTAAACATAATTATAAAATACAGTAAACTCAAAATAAAGAATCAAAGACACATTTTTTAATATGTATGAAATATATTTGGGTTAGAAAATTTTATTTCAATATTCTTCTTTATTCATTAAAATTTTTTAATTATGAACATATTGACTATAATTCTTTTGTTCATGTGTTTATTTTTTTCACCTTCTTCTTCTTGTAAGTTTCAAAAAATATATTAATTAATTGTTTCAGATGAACTAATATCTAAAAAGGTTTTTAAAAGAACATAAATATAAAGAAAATTCCTTTTTTATTCACCTTCTCTTTCAAAATTCTCTTATCATTTTTATATTCAAGTAGGAAGAACCAAGAATACTACAAGAAAATAGTTTATATTTTTCTCAATTGAAATAGCATATTCACATTTAAAGGATGAATAAAAATGGTGATTTGAAGTATAATTTAGAGAAAAATAACATAAACAACAGGATATAATATTCTCTTTTCTTAAATTTTTTATAAAAATCCAAAAAGGAAAAAAGAGAGTATGAAAAAAGATTTGAAAGAGAACATTGATATATTGAAAGGACGGACATGTAAGAGTATTTTATTAATTAAATACTAAATTTATTGTAAACAATTTAAAGTGTTAATAAACTTGAAGTCTTGAAGATCTTTATTTNNNNAAAGCATAAAAAAAATTCATTGGATCTAAATTATAATAAATAGAATGATATAACTTCCCCTCCCATTGTATCATAAAATGTAATGAAACTTTGTCATATTCTTAACTCAATTAAGGTCACTACTTTTTTATCAAAATATTATGTTATACAAAATTATACCATTTCATATAGCAGTGAGAATATTAAATAAAGTCAACTATTTTAATTTTAAAAAATTATGAAAAGGTAAAAAAAAATTGAAATTCCTCAAAATGTATTCATATGTTTCCATATTATTCGAAAAATATTTTATATTATTTTAAAATATTAATAAATGAGTTTCTGTTAAATATTTTTAAATTATTTTAAGTAAATCGTGAGTATACAGTAATCAATTATGTAATAGGTTGAATTAAAGATTTTTACAAAAAATTGATATGATAATTTTTGCAGTATTTCTAACATCACAAGACATTTTTGTAATAGTTCTGAAGCTTATAATTATATTTTGACAAAATACAAATGAGGGAGGTCCACGTATTATAGAAAGGTTCAATTCTTGAGTTACCTCACCTCAGATGTTTGTCTCCAACGTCTACATCTAGCAAATCTGTTCTGCTTCGTTTTCTGCACGCGTGGTCTTTCTAAATACATGCATAAAAAACGTATTTAGAATATAAATTGCAGTTTTATAAATATTTTATATTGAAATATTTTTTAAAAATATTAAAAGAATTTTGAATCCTTTTCTTAATCCAAATCCAAGTTGAAGCCATTTTCCAATTTTCTCAAAATGAACCTCATTCATATTTTTTCTCTTCTTTTTTTCGCATATTCTAATTCAAGTATCTTGAAATTACTAAATAGAAAATATTCTCTAGCCCACTATTAATCATCTATGACTAGTAGGTTTCACAGTATAGAAATAAAAATATAATTTTTTTAATAATAATTAAATAAAATTAAAAATAATTCTATTACATTATAAAATCTAAAAATTATAACAATTTTAAATGTTTTCGACGCAGACTTATATTTATCATTTAGTACTTGCATTTATTTTTTTGTTTGAATGATACCTTAAATTAATGTACCGAATTTCGTTTCGTTCCGGCCGGTACTGGCCGGAGAACGGAATTCGAAACTCGTCCTC
>JANITX010000003.1:25328176-25342520 GCA_027564395.1 Erythroxylum ulei
TTTGTTCACGCCTCCTACTTTAGCTAATTCCTTAATTTGCTTCCCTCCACGTGTTGAGTCCTATGCTGTCCGTAGCTTATAATTCAACGCCTGCTTTGCTTTTCCACTTGAGGCACTCCACTGCTTCTTGCTGATTTCTTGGTTGTAGCGTCATGTTCGGACAAATCAAATTTGTTATGCCTCTTTGCTGTGCTGCGTTGTCTCCTTGTTATTGGCCATTCCCTCTGCCTAATTGATTTTTCACTTTATTGTTTCCACTGTTGCGCTGGCCAAAACGCCTAGGTCTCCGAAGTTTCACGCCAGCTGTCCACATAAAATCCATTGTGCATGCGTGACTCTCTTGGCTGTATACTCTCTGTTTATTGCTTCATTCTGCCTATTTAATTTACGTAACAGCTGTCCTTTACTGCGTTGTGTGAATTTCTCCTGTAGCGTCGTCCCACGTGTTGCTCCTTGTGGCTTGTTGGTTGTTGCCTCCCTCACTATGCTACGATGTGACTATTTAATTTGCATCCTCCTTAAATCCCTTCATACTGGCTTGTGGCGTAACACTGCGTTTGGAAATCCTCATGTTCTTCCATGTTGCGCCACTTATGCTCCTCAAGCCCACACTGTTGCATCATTTGTTCCTCATTCAATTGCTACTTGCCTGCGTTTCACCTTTTAAGTTCCTAATTGTTATACGAGGCCACGTCTAATTAAGGTTAACGTCTAGTTCAGGTCCTTTTGTCTCAAAATTGTCGCAATTCTTTCTATTTAATTCCAAAATACACCTTGACATAAAAAAAAACTAATTTCCATTAAGTATAACTTCAAACCTCAAGAACAAAGAAAATTAATGCACAAAATAATAGAAAATAACGACACTAACAGGTGTTAGGATGGAGTTTGGAAGCATTGGAGAGCCTTTGGACCTTTTACCCAGTGTATGTCCGTTAAATGGACATGGATGCCCGTTTAACGGACCTTCTCGGGTGAAATTGGAGTGTTTGGCCAGTCTATGTCCGTTAAACGGACATGTAAGTCCGTTTAACGGACATCCTCAGCTCAGCTTCAGTAAATCAAGTTTTTGACCAGTTTAGAGGCCGAATCTCGCTTTGAAATCTCTAATACGAGTTGTAGATCTCGATGTCTTCTTTCCAATGGTTCAAAAATGAAGTCAATCTGACATCTATAACGAACGTTATGGCGTTTGAACCAAAGTATGTTCAATTAGAATCAGGATATGAACATGTCGGATTCTTTCGGTCATAACTCCCTCATCCGACCTCGAAATGGAGTGATTCTTGGACTAATAGATTCCTAAGACATGTATCTTTCTATACATAATAAGTTTGTACCATTTGGAGTTGATTCAAGAGAGTTTGCATTAGAACAAGTGAGTGGTCGGGTTGGAGAGCTTAATCGGGCTATGAACATATTTTGGATTTTTAAGTATATCTTGAGTTATAGAGCTCCAATTGAAGTGATTCTTGCTTCAAAACAAACTAGAGACTTGGAGTTACGATTTCTTTGAAGAAGTTGAAGTGAAATTCGGGTTTGAAGATTTCCAAATTTCGTTCACAAACAGGAGAAATGAGTTTAAGCATGGTGACTGTTTTGGTATGGGCACGCCATTGAGCATATTGTGAGGAAAATTTTTGGGGTGTTACAGGAATGAAGATGAAATGATGAGGGTTAATTGAAGTAACCCTTTAGGGTGCTTGAGCACATCTTATGTTATGAAATTTGGAGCGATCGTTGGGCTTCGAAAACGGGGCCCAACACCTTAAGCCCAAATATTTTTGCCATATGCCTAAAAGTTCTCAATATCTTAAAAAAAAAAGAAAATTGTTGGTTAAAAAATCATCTATCACTTGAAACGTTCATAACTAAAGCTCTTCAACTTAGCCTTTTACAAATGACCTACTTTTATTATTCTATATTGCCACTTATTCTCTCAACCTTTTCATAAAAAGCTTAGTAGAGTTTGAAGCTATATCAAGATTAGTGGTTAATAAAGCCAAATCCTGCATTTTTATTTTAGGCAGTCACTCATAACTTAAAAAAACTCTATAGAATGTCTGGTTTTGGGTTTAGTTCTTTACTTTTTAAATAGCTTGGACTCTTTTTAATCACCAAACTACTGAGTTATAACAATTTCCTTCCACTAATCCATCGGTTTTATATTCATATTAATTCTTAGACATTCAAACATTATTCTTTTACATGTAGGTTAATTCTTATTAACTGAATCCTAAACATTTTGCCTATTTACTAGGCCAGTCGCCTATTCATCCCATTACACACTTGTAAGCTTATTGAAAATATAATGAAAACTTTTTATAGAAAGGAAATAAAGACAAAGCAAAGGATGCCAAAGTTAGATGAAAAGAAGTACCTTAAACCTGAAAGTCGACTAGGAATTATTCTAATACGACTCAAACCAAAATTTCCTAATAAAAATGATATGAAGATTGCTCATAGGTAATACTTATGAATCTAATTGGTTTATAAAGTACACCCCTTTAATAAGAGAATATAGAAAGTTATTCCTATTATAACTCCTACAAGAAATAAAGCAAGGTACTAAAAACTAAACACTCAACCTATAATAAATAAAAAACCTAATAGGATATGGTCAATCAACCTACTTATAGTTTGATAACAAGCATCTCATAGGGCTTCTTAACAAATTCCTTTTGATTAGATCCACCATAAAGTACCTCTCATCTAATTTCAAGATCATTATGATTATAAGTAGTAATGCTTGGAATTGTCTATCAACCTCCTCTTCTACATTTCAAAGCATTAAGAAGATTAATCTTCTGTCTCATAAACCTAATCCCTAAAGAGAAGATATAATCATCTGGAAGGGTAAATTATAAGCAAATTCTCAAACAAATCCACTATCCTTTACATCAAATAATCACCTGGAGAAAATTTATAAGGTTTCCTAACCACATCCTAATATTAAGATTTATTATTTTATAGTTCTCAAACATAATTTGAACCAAAGGTAAACTTTTTTTTTTTACAAATTTACCTTCATTAGGCTACTCCTTAAGCCCATACCTAATAGAAACAACAAAACACCTCTTCTTTTAATGTCCTTATGTTTGTTTACATATGGAACTCTCTGCTACATCAATGCCATTTACTTCACCAAGATTAAAACTAGAACAACAACTTGGAATGGCTTCTCCATATCACTCATAATAATCAAATGGAAGTAAGAATTTATAGGGTTATTCACATTAACTTTATTTATGAAATATAACAATAAAGGAATAATAAAATTTTCATGTAATGTTTGACCCCACACTTGAATCTTCTCCAACATATTAGAAGAAAAATATAAAAGATTTAGATGGAAAAATATACAAATTTACTATAATCTCCATAATGAAAAAAAGTTTTATCTTTACCCTATTATATCTCTTTATGACTTCAATTGGAGCACTAGCTTCCTTACTATGTTTTTTAAGGATTCTTTTCTAGGCTTCTCTTCTTAAAATTTTGTTTTATACTAATTCTACTCCTGTAACACTCTTTTTTTTAGATAAATAAAATTGCCCATTTACCAAAAAAAATTAGCAGAATTTTCCTTGAAGTGGATATAATTTTCACTAACTTAGAGTAGTGTCTTCAATTAATTAGTTCTCCTTATTATTCAAGCCTTAAAGTCTTAAAACTTTGGAAATGGTTTATTAAAAGATTTTACTTGTGGTAGTCTAATTTAGTTGTCAATGATTAAGAAGAGTTATTAGGCATGCTCACATAAAAGATGTGTTAACAGTTAAAGATGACATATATCCTAATAAGGTTTTCATCTTTTAAAACCCATCAAGAAAGTGTTTTTTTTAGTTTTTAATAATGTAAAGGTTACAAACAAAAGTGATCTCATATACCTTAACAAAATGGGTCTTTTTATTCAATTGTCTCATTTAGACTCCTCTTCTCTTCCATTTACTTTATAACTAAGTATACAATAAAAGAGAACTTATCACAATATGACAAAGAATACCTATCATTATACATTTTAATTAATTAAAGACCTTTGTTAGTCATAAATATTTGCAAGGTGTAAAAAATGAATATGAATAGTTCGTACGTTATATGTCAGGTTATATGCTACAACAATTCACTTTTGTTTCTTACTTGATCAATTATAGGGAATCAAAAGTTTACTATCAATACACATGTTAGTTATTCTTTACTATTCAAAAAAGTGAGAAGAACCTAAAATCCTCAAATTAGTAACTAGTTATTAGGGGAACTATATGAAGGGTTTTGATAAGGCTTATAGAGAAATTGGAACAAGTCCAAGTGAGCATATATATAACTGGGGATAGCATATCTTAATTCAAAACCTTGAATAAATAGATCATAAGGCATCTATTTATATATAACTTTATTCATCCTTATGTATCCACTTATAAAATTCCAATATCTCCTTCTCATATGTGATTCCATTTTGGCTAGCTCCACCTCAACCTATAGCTAATGCAAATTCATTTAGGCCACTCAATAAATCACTATTTATTAATGATAATTGCTAACTAGTTTATATTTTAGCATAATTTTAGAGCATTTTTATCATATTTAGATGATCTTATATGATTTGGTACTCAATATGGTCTTTATTTTGTTTACAATCCTTATAATAGTTCTTTAATAAAGAAGGAATGAATTTGGGCAATTTTGAGGTAAGTTAGAGGTAAGTCAGTAGGAGCTAAATTAGAACATATTAGGACAACAATAAAGCAATTTTAGAGACAAAGAAGGGGATTCTGTCAGGAGTTAATCAAATAATAACAAGATTTCAAAATCTATGAAAATGATTTCTTTTCCTTAGTTTCTTTCTTAATTGTTAGTGGTTTCTTTTGTCTTAGCGTGAACTAAATTAGAATACATATATAGGATGAACCCTAGAATTATTATTTTGTATTAATTCTTTTATTTAATGAAAGCCTAAGTTTTATTTTGAATTATTTGTGAATACTTATTATATTTAAATTCAAATTTGCTATCATTTTAATTCAATTATAGATTTGACTTATAGGGATATCATATGTATAGACTCATTTTTAGAACATGAGTCAAATGTAGCTCTATGTTCTATCCTGAGTTATTTTTGATCCTTTTTTGTTTTTTTATAACTTACTATATGAAGAAATACAACCCAAACACAAACCCATGTTTATGGCCTTTAGACTCGTTTTCTTAAGATAAACCCTTAGATGTACGATGAAAGAGTTACTAATCTTATATGAGTGTAAAAATGGTCTATATTAAAGACTTGTATTGGTGGTAATTTTACAAAAATTAGATTTTTATATAGGTGTGAAGAACTCGAGGCTAACATGGATTTGTTTTAGACTTGTATGGGTGAAACACTTTGGAATTTTTTTAGGTTTGATGAGAATGAAAAGAAGTTTTAGGGAATTAAACTGTAAGACAAGAAAGCAATCAATAGGAGCCAAAGTAAAACGTCTTAAGATAAGAGTGGAGAAACCTTGATGATAAAGAAGGGGATTCCATTAAAATTCAATCAAAGATTATCAAGATTTTAAGATCCATAAGAATGATTTATTTTATCTTGTTTTCTTTATTAATTGTTGACGATTTCTTTTATTTTAGCGTGAATACATTGGGATAGACCTAGATGGGATAAAAACCAGGATTACCATTTCAGGTTAATTCTTTGATTTAATGAAAGATTCAAGTTTTAATGTTAATTATTCATGATTGCTTATTATATTTAAATTAAAAATTGTAGCATTTTAATTCAACTCTATAATACCCATATATATGAATAAATCATATTATTAATAATAAGAGTTACATAAAATCTTAAAGCTAGGACCACATAAATCCTCTAAGTTAGAGTTAAATCTATTAAAAAATTTCACAAATCGAGTTAATTCATTCTTAGGGGTTTTGATTATAAAGATTTTTCAATAAATAAACTTAATGATATATGTTGTATTGGTTAAGAAAAAATATGGTTATAAATTTCAAATTCCCATTAGTATAAGAAACTAAAGCTAATAATTGAATCAAGATAAATATAAGCATAGAAAACGTTTAAGGGATTTCACATGTGAATCTTGTTTATTTATTAATTGCTTTATTCTCGCGTATTATTTGTTATATTAGATTAGTTCTGTTAACCTTTTCTCTTTTAAGTCAATCATTTATTTTATTAGATTAGATAATAAAAAACACAGTTAGTACTGCTATTTGTAGTCCTCTTGGGATCAACACTCGCATTCACTAAGTTATATGATAAGAACAATAGGTGCACTTATATATTAATCATTGAAATATTTTTAATAGGACACATTTTTAGCATCATTACCAAGGATGAGGATATTATAAACGCTTCATTTTTATTAATATAATCATTTTTATATTTATTTTAGAAACTTATTTCTTGATCTTATGTTTGTTGACTAAATTTCAAGATTTAGGTACTTGATGTTACAACTACCAAACACAATGACATGACAGGGAGAACATTATATTATAAGAGTGTAGGCTATACCATTGCTGATAGGGACTGAATCTGAATTATTAGGCCAAGAATGGAGGTATTTGATATTATAATTAGCAAACATAACGACATGATATGGAGAAAAACATATTGTAGGAGCTTATGCTATAACATTGCTTATAGGGACAAAATCTAGAATTATTAGGCCAAGAATGAAGGCCAATAATTTTAAGATCAAGCCCAACATGATTCAGATAGTTGAGCCACTTATACAATTTAATGGCTTACTATATGGGGATCCAAATTCATATATTGTAAATTTTTTGGAGATCTATAAAACATTTAAGTTTAATAAAGTTTTATAAGATGCCATTCATTTAAGAATATTCCCTTTTGCATTATGGGATAAAGCAAAAACATGGTTGAAATATTTGACTCTAGCTCTATTACAACTTGAAACGAGCTTGTTAAGAAGTTTTTAGTAAGGTATTTCCCTCTAACACAAATAGTAAGACCTAGTAACAACATCTTCTCCTTTCGACAATTGTAATGTCAAACAGTATATGAGATGTGGGAGAGTTGGAAGGAGCTATTGAGAAATTACCCACACCATAGACTCAATTTGATATTGCAAAAATAAACATTCCACAGTGAGTTACTAAAATATTTTGATAACCAAAGGGATATTTCAGACGCTAGAGATACTATTCTGATGAACTTCTGGTGAATTTTTTAAAAAAGTTTTAAAACAATGTTGTAAATTGTGCTGATCATTTTTTCCTGAAGAACCATAGTGAAATTCTTAACAGCTTATGAATTAAAAATCATAAAAAATTTAGGCGAGAATAGGATTAAGGGCCAAATTATGTAATTGGAACATTCTAGCAAACCTAACGAATATTAGGTTGTTAATTGAGCCTAATAACATGTAAATAATACTGACTAGGATATTTCCTTATAACT
Source organism: Erythroxylum ulei (assembly GCA_027564395.1). Lineage (NCBI taxonomy): Eukaryota > Viridiplantae > Streptophyta > Magnoliopsida > Malpighiales > Erythroxylaceae > Erythroxylum > Erythroxylum ulei. The sequence goes on from JANITX010000003.1 coordinate 25,335,618, forward strand.
TGTAAATAATACTAACTAGGATATTTCCTTTCCTAATTTATAGGTATATCAAGAGTGGAACCCATATTGCAAGTTTGGACAGACTAATATATCAATTAGGTAAGTTCATATCTATCTAGTGGTACCAAGCCCATACCGGCTATTGAATATGGTTCTATACTGATATGAACAGTGATATGTTAAGCTAAGAAAGACGCCCTTGTCCTTATAGGTTAATTACCAAAAAAAACCCAAACTTTCATCAATTTTTTCAATTATAGCCTGAACTTTAAAAAGTAGCAACAAAATACCTAAACTTTAAATTTTTTTAATTCTAGCCTGATGTTAGTGTTTTTGTTAAGTTTGCTGACGTAGCTTGCCAAGTATTTCAGAAACTTTAACCACTAATACACGTCAGCCAAAATTAACACAACAAATGAAGATTAATGAAACGACATCGTTGTTTAAAAATGACCTAAATCAGATTACGCAGCCCCGACGACCTTACGCTTTGATTTCAATTTTTTCTTTCATTTTCAGTCTGTTCTCTCGACACCCTCACCCTTCAATTTTTAGATTATGCAACTTCGACGCCCTCACACTAAGGACATCAAAAGCATGAATTAAAAATGAATAGCTTACTGGTGTAGTATGATGTAATGTGAAAGTAGTTTAGAGTGTCAGAAGAACAAATAAAAGGTTAAAGGTATCGAGAAAACAACAGATAACATCAGGCCAGAATTAAAGAAAATTAAAAAGTTTAAGCCTTTTATTGCCACTTTTTAAAGTTTGGGCTAGAATTGAAATTTTTTGAAAGATTGAGCATTTTATTGCGACTTTTTAAAGTTCGAGCTATAATTGAAAATTTGACAAAAGTTTAGACTTTTTTTGGTAATTAACCCTATTTGTATTTATATTTATGCATATAGGTTTGTGTATATATGGCATACTACATGCATTATGATGGTCCTCACATGACTAAGTACTTGTTTTGTGTAATTCCATAATTGATATTTGGATTGTGTGTGGATGTGTTTGATTGTAATTGTGACTATGATTGTTATAGGAGGAAAATTTTATAGGACGTGCCACTTAATAGGTATGTGTCAAGACCAGATGCGTTCTAATTTGATTATGAGATATGATTGTGATATAATATTAAGATATGATATAAACTAATCATGTTTGATGATTGGTTCCTAGTTGGGTCCTTATTTGATATATATATTATTGATATGATTGTGACTTTGGACATATTGAGTGAGCTTGTCTGTTGGTGATGTTTGACTTCCCACAATTCCTTTGGACTAAGAGATCCTTACGGTTATATAAATATAGGTATATGGTTGGGTCATAGGTGATGCTTAGTTCCTCGTAGTCATTTGAGACGTAGTATTGTGAGGATTTGCCCTTAGACTATGTTTGGATGGATGATTATTAATGAAATGGAATGAAATGTAAGATTATTCTATCATTTGAAATGAGGATTTATAATGGAATGGAATGGAATACGATAGAAGGGGAGAGTTTCACATTACATCTCATTCTATCCTAAACAATAAAAATAAGTTATCTCTGATTTAGGAGGTTTAAGATGGAATGTAAAATGATAAACAATATTTCACTATATTACATTATGAACCTTTCTTTAAAACAACATTTCACTAATTACATTATGAACGCTTCCATCCCTCTTAAACAACAATTTTCTAATATTACATCCATTTACATTCTATTCTATTAAAAACCTTACGTTCAACTAAACATAGCCTTAGTGAAGAGGGTCTTACAAATATTTATTTTCCGCAATGTATTATGCATTGCATGTGATTTGTCATGCATTATATCTATATGTTTATATTAATATAAACTATATATTGTGTGATTATGTCATTGGGTGTCATGGGGAGATATGAACTAACTCAATGAAGTTTGACTCCCCTCAATTTTATTTTCCAGGTTAGCTACTACCGACTTTATAACAGTGAATCTAAGGAGCTTCAATTGCAACGTATCTACTTCTACATATGATCTCATTTGTTTTCATTTGTACTTGTACACTAGTTTCGGTAGTGATATGATTTAGTATGTTGAAAAACTTGATGAGGCACACTAACATTATCCTTTAATATGTGTGTACTTATGCGGGCCTGTTAGAATTCGTAGTATTATTTCTGTATAATACTTTCTGGACTAATGACAATTGTTTTGATCTGATTTTGCAGAGATAGAAGATTGTAAGAAAGTAAAGAAGAAATGCACAGAATTTACTTGGTTCGATAGAACAAAGCTATCTACGTCCAAGGGCCAATCACACACACTGGTTTTACTAGGATCAGAAAAAAGGTATACAAGAGATTGAGTGTTTCCCTGAAACACCTGCAAGAGTTTCTCACAAACTCACTAGTACACTTTTAATATGTACTCTAGCACTCTCTCTATTTTTCTCTGAACTAGATGACTGAATGTATACAATAGTTGTAATTGTAACTGTGTTGTTCTCTCTGTGTATCTCTATTGCTTGGGTCTTGGGCTCTTGGCTATTTATAATGGTCTTCGTATAACTGCTGCCTTGGGTGAGATTTGACTAAGTCAAAGCATATGCATGCTTTATTCACGTGGGTCACTTAAAAGACTTTGCCTTCATTCTTTAATAACTCTCATCACACACTTCATTTAATACCTTTAATGATGTGCTGCGTTTTTGGCTCTGTGGGTCACGTGAGTTTTAGCTTAAGTGACTTAAACTCAAGTCAAGCCTTCAGACACTCTTTAGAACTTTCCAGAGTCGCTCTTTCCATGTCTTTGCCATTCTTCTTCCTCTTTACTTCTACTCACCATCTGTAGCTTTAGATCTATAGTGCTTTAGTGTTGATTTTTGAAGAATCATGTGCTTTTCGTCACAGTTACATATGTAAAAAATTAATACTTGTGAATAAAAAAAATAAGTTTCAATGATTTTTCAAGAAAACTACAAGTAAATAAATTATAAAAATTATTAATAATAAATGACAATGACTACTTCTAGCTCTCCATGAAATAAGCATTTCCTCTATTAAATTATCTCTCTATGTAGGCCATTGGTTAGATATTTCGATATCTTCAATGTAATTAACATGGTCATTATTTTATAGTATAACATTCCACCCTTCTTTTAATTGAACTTTCCTTACATATTGACAAATAAGATTGGGAATGGAATAACAAACCAAAAGTGAGTGAACAGGTTATATATATATATATATATATATGAACAGGTTATATATATATATATAAAACCTGTTCATATATATGTATATAAAACCTGTTCACTCACTTTTAGGTTGTTTCTTTAGTTAAAGTTAAGCAATCGAAGAGGCATAATTGAACCTTTGTTATTAGTCCAGCTATAGTGAAGTATGTCATCAACTAAGGAGCTGATTAATCTACGAATGTCGGATTATCTAATCTCCTATTAGGCACACCAATCTTGTTTTTAGGAATTCTCGAATCAAAAGTATCTCGGGATTTTGAATATCAATTGAATAATAAGAGGGGCTTCTTTGGATTCCCCCTTATGACCTTAGGAATTCAAATTTTCCTTTAATAACATTTCTATACGGTGAATATTTCATATTGAAATATTCTTCTTGAGTATTTAGTCGATGTTCTGATCTCCATTTAGTAAGATGATATTGCTAATCTCTATGTGGTGCAAGAAATTCCTCATAATTTATATATTCTGCATCAATAAGATAGCATTGATGCCTATTACATAATATATTAAATATACTAACCACGTGATTTTAATATATAGAAAATAATTTGGATATATAATATTGCATATCTTACTCTGACGAAGTTTTAGTCTATTCTTATAGATAAAACATCTCGGAGCACTTTACCATCATGAGCTGAACCTTCCCAACAAAGTAATACATATATAAATTACATGTTTACAGAAGATATGGCTAAAACATTTGTGGCAATCTCATTCTTTCTAACATGATATCGATTTTTTCAATATTTAGCACGTTATATTAATATATGCACCATTTAAAACTTCGGGGTAATTATAAAATTAAAAAATCAGATTAAGTCAATAACAACAACTACAACATTTTAATAGAAATTTCGCTCATATATGGGGTCTAGGGAGATTTAAAGTACGCTATCTCACCTATAACTAGTATAGAATTTGTTTTTGATCAGCCTTCCGGAAGAAAAGAAAGAAATTTTTTTTGAAAACGAATTGAAGAAAATAAAAAGAAAAGGAAAAAAATATTATTAATAATAGCCAAATACATAAATAAAGAAAGTAAAAAGTAAGAGTAAAATAAAAATAGAAGATAAAGATAAAAATAAAAATCAAAATAAAGAAATTCAAAATCAAAATAAAGATGAAAGTAAATAAATAGATAAACATACAAGAAAGAAAACAAATAGGTAAGTTAAACAAACAAGCAATTGAAAGAGAAGAACAAAAAATAAAATAACTAAAAGGGTATGTACTATAAACAAAAATGCTTAGGGTAAATGACGAAAAAGGAAGGAAAAGGTTCAAAGAGAAGGGTCTCTCTATGAAAAGAGAAGGACCTCTCTTTGTAAGATCTTTTACTCTTAATTTACCAAAATTTTCTATTGAGAGTCAAATCATCAGTAAGCTCTAGTAGGGCTATACTATGCTTGATCACCTCCCCTCAATTCTTCCCAGGACTTCATCTTTTTCTCTTACAGTCTTTAAATACAAACTTTTTGCATATTCTCACTGGGATTTTATGATGTCTTCTCTTAACATATCCATATCACCTAAGACTTGTTTCCTTTAACTTACGATCAATGTTAGCCACCCCTAACTTGTCTTTTACCATAACATTTCTAACATTCTCTCTTCTTCTAAGGTTGCACAGAATATCCTCATCTCCGTCACGAGTAACTTATGTGAATAGTATCTTCTAGTTATATAAATCTCTTGATGTGCCTCCATTTAAGCTACCCTTATTTGATACGATGACTATGGCATCATCTATCTCACCATTATTTTGTATGATGGATCTGATGTTCTTTAAACAATCTTTCTATTGTATAACTTTTGAATTAGTCTTTATCTTTAACTTAGGTATAACCCTATGACCTAAAATTTATATTATAAGTACTCAATCTTAATATTGCTCAATTTAAAGCCTTTCCACTTTAGCATATTCCTCTAAAATTCTAGCTTGATATTAACACTATCTTTTATTTCATAGATTTTAAAAAAATTCATCAGCAAACAATATATACCAAGGCACATTCATTTGGATATTTTTGGTAAGCTCATCCATAATTATTGCACATAAGAAGGAATAAGTTCAGGGACTTTAAATGTAACTCTTTATAACTTAAGCATAGTTCTCAATACATTATAAATGCTTAGCTCTCAATACATTATGAAAAAGTATACTTATTGTCTCTCTCAAATGCTAAAAATTATACTTGATTTATCAATTTATCTCGTCAAATGTAAGGAGATATAAAAATATTCCTACCATTTCCTCTGCATCTGTATTTTTAGTATCTTTTAATCCTGCAATATTTCATAACTTTAAGGATAATATGTACATAAAATGTTTATTTATACGAAGTAACTTAATGTATACAATCATAGCATTAAGAAGTATTATTTGAGCTAATAGATTAAGCACACTAGGCTCTTTTATCATTCTCAATTTATGTCTCCTTAGTAGATATAATAATAAGTTTAATAATGTCACTTAATTGCCATCCTTCTTCCTCTTAGTTTATGAATATAAAAAATCACAATATCGAGGTGTGTGACCTATAATTTCCATTCAATAATAATAATAATCATGAAATATATTAAATTATCAAAGCATTGAATATCATTAAATAGGCTTGGCAATAGGCCAGGTTAAGTCAGGCCTGCCAGGACCAATTGAAGTGGACTCGACTTAAAAATTTTTGAAAATTAAAAAATAAAATTGATGTTATTTTCTTCAAAACAATGTCATTTTCTTTATAACTATCAAGCTTTGAGTGGCTAAGCATGGATAGCGTGAGCCTAAGCTCGACCAAAGGCTCGATCAAACTGTGCCTAGCCTGTTGACTTCGAGCCAGGTCGGGCCAATTTGCCAAGCCTATCATTAACCACACTATGGTTAACTTTCTCAACATAAGCATTGCCTAAAGGTACCATTTTGATATCAATGATGTCGATGAGACCAATGTTGAATAGTCTTATGAGACTTCTGACAATGAAAATTGCACAAGTTGGACGTAGAATTTTAAAATAAACTAAGAGTCAACTTTGGCTAAGGAAGATGAAGAAGATATATAAGCCGAAGATATGTTGGATCGAAAAAAAGCATGCGAGATTTGGCTAAAATGGTAGATTTCAAAACTTTTTTCGAAATCAAAACACAACAAGAACAAAATAACCAAATCAACATGTTTCAACCATACATGAATAAGGAAAATAATTAACATAAGAACAAGATGAAAATTATACCAACTCCTTGCTACAGCTTTGACTCCTTGCTTTTATATCCTCTCCTTGTCAATGTATCATCTCCTTGTTATTATATCCTCAACCAATCCGATCTACCACTTATTCTCCTTGGACAACTTGGTTAACAAGATCCTTTGGTGAGAAAGGAGAAGAAATATTTGAGGAGATTTTCCTTAGTTGAAAGAAGCCAAAAATGAGACTCTTCTCATTCAAGTTTCGGCTAACACATGCAAGAGAGGAGAGAGTGAGTCAAAAATGCAGCAACCCTTCTTCTCTTTCTCTCAATTTCGATTATAGATAAAAGAAAGAAGTGAAGTGCATCCAATGCATCACTTTATTCTTTAATCAAACATAAAGAAACCAATAAATGAGACCCTCTCATTTGTTTAAGATGGCTATATGAAAAGACCAATAACCTAAATGAGACCCTCTCATTT
>JANITX010000003.1:25347173-25358251 GCA_027564395.1 Erythroxylum ulei
GTTTATAAATCACTTCGAAATCTAGACCCAACAATTTAGCTTGCCAACATTGTTGGTTTATAGAGGGAATGCGTTGATCCAATAAATGCTTCAAGCTCTTATGGTTAGTATAGACCATGAAGTGTCTTCCTACTAGAAAATGCTTCCAATGTTGGATGGCCATTACCACTGCCATTACCTCCTTTGCATAGACTGATTTAGAAAATGTGGATTTAGCCAAAGCCTTACTAAAATATGCTAGTGGACGTCCATCTTGAACTAAAACAGCACCCAATCCCCTGCCCGATGCATCACATTCGAGGGAGAACTCCTTGGAGAAATCGGGCAATGTAAGAACTGGTGAAGAAGTCATATTTTGTTTTAACTCATCGAAAGCTGCTTAAGATTCCCTATTCCAGCTGAAACCATCCTTTTTGGTGAGTTCAGTGAGGGGTTTAGCAATTTTACCATAGTCTTTGACAAATTTCCGATAGTATCCGGTAAGTCTAAAGAATCCCTGTACCCCCTTCACATCCTTAGGAATAGGCCACCCTAAAATGCTTTGGATTTTTGAAGGATCCATTGCTACCCCTTCACTAGAGATAATATGGCCTAAATACCCCACCAACTGCTGACCAAAGGTACACTTTTTTTTATTCTCTAGCAACTGATTATGAAGTAGGAATTGCAGGACACAAGCCAAATGCTCGAAGTGTTGATCCCAACTAGAGCTATAAACCAAAATATCTTCAAAAAACACCGAGATAAACTTCCGTAACCAAGGTTTAAAGATTGAATTCATGGTGGACTGAAAAGTGACCGGCGCATTCATGAGACCGAAAGGCATTATGAGGAACTCATAATGTCCCTCATGAGTTCGGAACCCTGTCTTATAAGTGTTCTCATCCCGGATTCTGATTTGATGAAAACCCAACCGTAAGTCAACCTTGGAAAAGCACTTTGCTCTTTATAATTCCTTCATCAACTCATCCACTATAGGAATCGGGAACTTATCAGGTATTGTGAGCTTATTTAAAGCTCGGTAGTCGATGCACATCCACCAAGAGTCATCTTTCTTTTTGACAAGAATGACCGGGCTTGAAAATAGGCTTATGCTATTCCGGATAACCCCCATTTCCAGTAGATTCTGAATCTGCCGCTCAATTTCATCCTTGTGGTGGTGTGCATGCCTATATGGATGAATACTCACAGGTGTCGACCCTTCCTTTAAGTTAATAGCATGATCATGAGCCCTCCTATGTGGGAGACCCCTCGGTTCCTAAAAAACAGCCCCAAATTTGAACAAAACAGTCTGCAACTCCTTTAATTGATCTCCTCCCAAAGTTCCCATCTCTTTGGATAAGGGTCCTCCAACTCTCATCGACCATAACAGCCCTTCCACTTCCATTTTTTGGCGTTTTAGTAAGCATGAGGAGAAGAAGCTTGCATATTAATTCCTTGTAAGGTGAACTCCATCCCCTTCGGATCAAAAGACATGAACATTTTCTTCCAATCGACCTTCACTACTCCTAATGTTTCCAGCGAAGCAACCCCTAGGATCAAATCTGGCCCACCCGTATCAAACACATAAGCATTTACACTGAACTCTTCCCCATTCAGCTGTAATTTAATCTCATTACAAATTCCTTGAGAAAAAGACCAATGTCCATCACCTAACCTAACTCCAAATGTCTTAGTTGGTGTAATGGCAAGACCCATAGCTTTAGCCAACCTGCTGGACACAAAATTATAGCTAGTTCCGCTGTCAACCAAAACGACAATTGGCATTTCCCTAAGCTTACCAATTAAAACCATAGATTTTGTTGGCAAAGAATTATCGTTCTCTAACTCACCAAACTCCACCGAATTACACACCAGCTCCCAGTCTTCCTGCTGCCCTTCGCACTCTGCAGTTTTAGTGTTATTCAACTCAACATCCGATTCCTCACCCTCCCACACAATTAACCTAAACTCTTTATCTGGGCATTTATGAAGTGGACCAAAAGTTTGTCCACACTTAAAATATAGCCCCTTGGCCCTCCTCTCCATAAGTTGTTCATAAGACAAATTTCTTGTTCCCTTCCATCTTGAACCTCTGGGTCATTGAGCTTCAGTCACATGGCTTCGAGTCTTGTTGTGTAGATCCCTGACTTCACTTCTGGAATTACCCACCGCATTACTTAGCTAAGGCGGGCATGGAGAATTGAAAGCTCCCATTCGAGAACCGTAGCTTGGAGAGAAATTCTTAGGTTTGTGTTTCCATTCTCCAGGTCGTATTACTCCTTCCCCAACCAATTCCTTCTCAACTTTCCTTGCGATGGAGATTAGCCTAGCCTGAGTAGGAGGATCATGGGTCCTAACCCTGTTTCTTATCTCCTCTCGTAAACCCCTCAAAAAGCATCTTATATACCAATCCTCCATAAAGTGGCCTATCTGTGACGCTACTCTTTTAAACTCATCAATATACCCATCTATTGAACCACGCTGGCACACCGATTTTAATTGTTCAATCGGGTCTCCTTCATCCTTGCTTCCAAAACGGTCGAACAGTGCGTGTTTAAACCTCTCCCACGTCATATAGGGGTCCAACTCACGTAGGATCATGAACCAATATAACATCGACCCTTCCATGCAAATCTGTACCATGGGTAAACGAAGCTCAGAAAGAATTTCATGGATCATAAAATACAACTCAACCCTCACGATCCAGGCAAAAGGGTCATCTCCGTGGAAAGCTGGGAGGTCCACCCTTCGTGCGACATTCCGATATTCTTCCCAGGCATGTTTGGCGGCCACCGACGACATGTGATCTCCTTCTCGATGGTGCCCAACGCCTTGCGCATCTCCTGCGGGTTTGTCGTTACCAACTGACCCCGAGGAGAGACGCACGGGTCTATCGCCACCAACAGAAGATGACGCATGGTGGGATGCCTGCGGCTCTTCTCCCTCGCCAACCCCTTTTTGTTTTTGTGGGTTCTTGGCCAACAAGGATTGGAACCCATCCCTCAGCTCTGACTGAAGCAAATTTTGAGATTTAGTAATGTCTCCACACTAGCCATCAACGAGCCCAATTGCAATCGAAGATCCTTTAAAGTGGTGTCATGCGATTTAACCATCCCCTCTTAAGCTGAAAGGGATGATTCCTGCTTTCGGAGAGACGCCTCAACTACGGTTACTCTAGCTTCCATACGAGTGTGCATAAAATCTCTACCTACTTGGCCTCTCAATGAAAACACCAATTAATAGGTAAACTTTAGAAATTGTATTATTTACGTATTAGATAGAAATACAGCAGTAGTTCCTCCTGGAAAAATATTCTCCAGGCCTATACAAGATATCAAAGATGAAGAAAAATGAATGAATGCCTCCCCCCTCTATACAATCTCTCCATAACTAACTCTCGATAGTTTGCTTAACAACCTGTCTAAGTGGCAGTAGTGATCCCTTTCCCCATCTTGCCCCTACGAATGTAAGTTTGGATGTCTAAGTGGCAGTAGTGATCCCTTTCCCCATCTTGCCCCTACGAATGTAAGTTTGGATGGGCTTAGGCTGAACTATGGGTTGTGGCTGAGTGCTAACATTCCACAACTTCTCTTCTGAATCTTGCTCGAACAAATATTACAGATGCTCCCAAACAAAAGATACTCGTTGTCTTGCACGGAATTAAGATGTTTTCTACAATTAATTAACAATAACTGACACCATCTTCAACTCAAAACCCAGGCATCACTAAATTACGGATTATGGATTACGTTCTGATTCCAGACTATTGCAATAATCACAGAAGATTCGAGCTTAATTATAAAAATTGCAGCAGCTATAAATTCGACAAATTTCAGTTGTAGATCTAAGCTCAACCACAATATTGGGGACGCAATTACAATTGTAGACCGCAATTTAAAATCTTGACCGTGGCTAATTGGCATAATTTCCACGAATTTTTTCACTTTGATGAAATCTCCATCCAAAACAGAAACCTTCATTATCATGTGAAATGAACTTGCCAACAACACAAGCTTCAGGTGTCTAGTTCTAGTTCTGTACACTAATGAACAAGCCAGTACAAACATAGGCCCCACATGTCTCCCCTTCCATAGTTCACTAATAGCCTAATCTTTCTGACAGCATAAACAACGAACAATATCCTAAACAACCACTATAACATCTCCCGAAGCACATCTTGGTATAGAGCATGACGATGAACAATTCATCTAGGTGAATGTGAGTTATGGCCTGAACAACCTGTTGCCATCTCTAGACAAGGAATTTTGTCATGCAAGTCCCCTTTGTCCATACCATGTAGATCAACATCTCACCCTGCTAAACTTTCCAACTGTCCCCAGTCAACTAAGTCATCAGAACATGGAAATATTAACATCTCAACGCTTGAAACAATGCACTCTCCATCACGTATATCAACATACTAATTCCACTAGGTACTATACTAAGTGTTAACCACCAGTTGTATCACCTTCAGACGCCATTGATCCATTTGAAGGAACAGAACCAGCTTCATCAGACACCAAATAGCCCATTTCGTCATGCTTCTGCTGTGACTGCCCCCAATTTTGATCAGGAAACACCTCTGATTGCAAGGATGGAACAATGTTGTTGACATGTAGCCAAGTTAGCTCCCACAGGCTATCCCCACCCAAGGCACTCCTCTGTACCAGTATTCCCTTATTCTTCATTACAAGCAAGGTGTTCTTAAGAAGCTCTGGAACTACTTCCTGGAGCTTCTCATTCTTCTTCCCTCTTACTTTGACCTTCATATATTTTTCCATCCTGCTAAGAACTCCCAGCCATAGCTTGCAGAATGTTGTTAACTGCACTAGGTCATGAAGTAACCGTAGAAACGCTTTTGAGAGCAGTTTTACAGCAATGATTAGTGTTCCTTCCATGTTCCTATAGTCTTTTTGGGAGTGTCCCTGAGCAATTTCAAGCAGGTCATCAAGCATTGTGAAAATCACAAGATCAAAACACTGCAACCACGAACCATGAGGAAGGTTGATACCATCTGTCCCTGTCAAGCACTTCTGCAATGATGAAAGGGCATGGTTTCTGATCTCTTCTCTCTGATCCAAACAAACTTTTCTTAGTCCTTGCACAAGTCTTAGCCACATTTCACCAATATCCTGATACAACTTTGCTGCTTCCTGCCCCCGCATTGCTTCCTTGGCCTCATGAGACCACCTAGCCAAACAATCAACAGAACCAGACATAAGATCCAGCGCACGAACAGACCTCTCTGCCTGTCCCACTCGAGATTCAGCAAACTGCCTTGCCGTGTCAACACAGAGAACATAGTTGGCTGGTGAAATGTAAGCTCCATCAGACATAACGAACACTAGTGCATCAAACCCTACTTCGGAAGCTTCTGGGTGACGAGCAGTAATCGAGAGTAAAGATGTAACTGTACGCCAACCCATAAGTGTTCTGATATGAGTGGCATTTGCTTTCACTAAGCGAGTTACTTCCTGTGTAATCTGTTCACAGTAGGCATCAGCAACACGGGCATCAAGCTTCAAAACAAGTTGGAGTGACCTCAAAAGTTCATCTGCAATATTCTCTTTGTACGGTAGCAGTCGCTGGCAAATTCGGAGCAGCCCAAAAACAGCTTTCTCAACTAATGCACAAGGCATTACAGTTGATTGAACAATACTGGCTATGTGCTCATAAACACCCTGCCATAATAGCACAATCCTGTCCCTGTTGTTCAGGGTAATTGCGATTAGCAACTCCAGGCAGAAAACTGCAGTATCTTCATCCTCTGGAGAGTTATTCCCTTTCTGGGGCCGTCCTGCGGCCCAGACAAGTGCCCGTGCAAGCTGCAATAGAGATTCAGCTTGCAAGAACTTGCTCTCAGTAAATATGCTATCAATATGACACTTCTGGATTGTCTGAAGAGTGCGCTGATGAGCAGCGAGCTGCTGTTCAGTGGGTTGTGATCTTGGCTCCTCAGTATCAAGAGATAAGAGCTGACTGAATCGGCCCATCAATCCAGAAGATCTCCTGGGAGTTCCCATGGATTGCATACTAACTGAAGATAAAGAATTTGTCAGAGGTTTTCCGTGCCCAAGGTCAGGGGAAAGCTCGGATTCATCAGCAGCATCGCTGGCCACACGGGCTGGAAGAAGACCAAGTTTGTGCAACCGTAAAATGCAATCCAGAATATTTCTCCAACCAGTGCGAATATAGTCACCATATTTATTTGCAATTGTGAAAACTGTCACAGTTGCCATCCTCGCTTTCATGTCATCACCAAAGGCTAGAACAGGTTCCTCAACAGATGATGGATTCAAAAGAGTTGTGAACTTGCATAAGGATACAACTAGATCATCCAAAACATCTTCAAGATGATGGCATGCAGAAATTTTTGCAACTGCTAAAAATCCATCAATACATGTCTGGTAAACATCTTCATGTTCTGCATGATCAAAAACAACGGAGATAGCAGCAATTGTTGGACCTGACATTATTGCAAACATATCATGATCAACGTAGGCTCTAGAATCCGATACAATGAACGGAGCAGTTTTCTCCAACTTATGCATGAGATCAATCCAACGGCTTGGCGTCATTTCAGGGAAACCAGCTCCTTGTTCAGGAGTTGTGCGGATTTCATTCTTGCAAATTGAGTGGTAAAGTTCTGATAGGAACTCCCGAGGCAAGTCATTGCCTCCATTTATGTGCCTGTTATTCCGAATGAAATCCTCTTCTGTCATCTTTTTCTTCACCTGGACATTGTGCTGATCTGTGTTGAGCATTATAAGTGAATAAGATAATAAGAGTGCAGCATCCTTGTTAGCTAGAATATGCGGTGACTGCTCATAGTATCTCTCAGAAAATGCTTCAAGCACCCTTTGTATCTTTTGTGATTCTCCAGGCAGTCTAAAAGTTTCCAAGAACAGTCGCAGAGCAGTATCCAGATTCATGTCCTGAAAGTCAAAAGTACCAGCAAATTCATGAAGAACCTGAACACAAAACTCATCATGATTTCCCAGAAAGTCCCCAACAAGATTCTTATCCAATCCAGCAGTATACCTGAAAAAACAGGCCACACTTTGGGGGTCAAGTTTGTCAGGTAACAGATGCGTTCCTTGAAGAAACTCTAAGCCCTTCTTAGGATCACGGTTGAAATGATCAGCTCCAATCATCAACCTTCTCTTAATATACTTCCTCCGGCGGACAAATGGGACCCAGTGATTAGGATCATTATAATCATCACATTTCACCATCCAGAAAGGGGTATACTCCCCAATATTCAAAGGGACCTGTTCTGAAATTGCTGATGCATTCCCTATCCTTTCAGCCATACCCTGAATAACGGCAATTAGTCCATCCAAAGCAAGAATATGCATAGTTGACAATGGGCAATTCACCGGAAATGCACTCTTTGACAACAAGTTAGCTAGGTCTTCAAAAACATTACTGCATGTAATGTCACAATCCAAATTGGCATACATCTCCACCATAAATGTCTTCTGCCGACAGAAGTCCACAAGAGCCTCCATGGCAACCTCTTGTTGTTGGTACAAAGCACCATATCTGCTCTGTGCAAGTCTCAAAATCACACAGGCAAAGAAAGCCTCAAGCTGTAATTTGAGTTCAGTACGCAGATAGTTATACAAGTTGAGAACAATACTACATACCATTGAAAGAATAAGTGGGCTCAATGACAAGCCAAACTGCATAAGATTGCGAAATAATTCATCTTGGATTAAACTCAACAACCTAGGATGATGACATATAGACGGCCCACCCAATTCTATAGCTGAATTTATTAAGCTTAAGGCAAACAGGGGAACATCTTCGTCAAATGCGACAGTATTTGATCTAGAACCCATTCCAACATGTTCAACAACATTCAGTAGGGAACACAGGAAATGAAATATTTCGACCATACAAGGGACCCCATATGGTTCTGTCATCAGGTTCATATCAAATGGAAGTGCATCCTTTCCACTACCAGCTCCAATCGTATTTTCTTCCATCACACTTGTTCCTAGACCAGTGGAAACATTAAGACTCAAGTTCACAGAGGAAGTTTGACCATCAAATTCAGAACTACTGTTTCCATTCTCCATTTGTTTACTTCCAAAAGCATAATCATTATCTGGCCCATCAATCTGTAGAAGAAATTAAGGTCGCATGTCTGTTACAAAAGCAAAATTCTAAAGAGTTGAAACAATCACTGGTACCCAGTGTGTAAATTTTAAAGATTACATACAAGGCCTCCAACCACAAGATGCCCACCAATAGAAAAGTAAACGAGAAAAAGAAGGCCCTGAGATTGTAAAATTAATCAAGGTTCAGATTTCAATTCGACAACCCAATAGTCATGTATGTTTTTCACTTATCATGCAGTGTAGAGATAGTTCAATCAAAATTCAGTAACACTTACAACATAACATTTAAAGAAATTCTAGCAGTGTACACAACCAACTAAGAACCAGGAAGATTATGACAGTGTTACCAGTGATGTCAACACAAATATAACAAATAAACTAAGTCTCCTCTGTCAGCTATCACTTCATAATTAAGGCCAAATAAGTTGCCTCTCCTCTCACTTTGAAAAAGTCCCCAGCATGCACTTAGAGTAGTTAGGAACATCTTGTTAGCTATATACCTCAGCATGTTGTGGAGGAAACCGTAATTACAAACAGAATGAATTCTACAAGTACATATTGCTGATCAAGAGTGAAGATTGCTTCCCAATTGGAATCCTGAAGAGTTACCATGATTATTTAAATAACTGATAAGTGCCCTAAATGTTCATCTTAGCCTATTCTCAAGGGAGGGACATAAATGTTCATTTTGGTTTATCTCCAAGGGAGAGATATAAATGTTCATCATATTTAGAAGAAAATAATATAAGAGAATGTTTTGATAGTTGAAGAGAATGAAGCGTGTAAACTACCTGCTGCACAGGAAAAACTCCATTAAACAATGCATGTTCAGTGTTGTCAACATCTGGAAGATGTGAAAAAATGCACCTGACCAGTTCCTGCATTGTATGACGAGCTACCCGCTGCAACAACTCCCCTTTACTTCCTGCTTGATGGATGATACGAAAACAAGTATTCACTATAGTACAAACATGCTGATTACTCAACATGACAGATGCTTTGCTTTTCATACATGCATGAAGGACGTGAAGTATCTTCATCAATACAACTTCTTCTGATGCAGGATCTGTCACCTCAAACCGACAACTAGTAACAGCATCAACTACCAAATGCATGGCATCTTCAACATTTTCAGTATTGTGATCAATGACATCAAGAGTGAGTATCTTATAAATAGATGATAAAGCAACCCCAGTGATTGGTGCACCAGTTTCATCCGATCGAATCACATCCAAAAATGGTTGGAGATACACAGCAGGGTTGATGGTATGCCATGGATGCTGCCACGAGAAGATTTTCCTGCGCAATGCTTTCAAAGACTGAATCAATGAATGCTCAAGCTGATCATCACCTGATGCATAACGACCACCCCATCTTACATTTTTTCTCATGACAGCCAACACATCACCTACTTCAGCATTGACCACACATGCTAGGGAAGTTTTATTAGAATAGAAATTGTCAAAGTCTTCAGGTTCTTCCTCAATTGCCTTGATTCCAGATTGCGGCTTTACACGCCCCATGATTGAAGTCCCCTTTGAAAACTTTCCAATTCTATCTGTGTTCACTACTTGTTATGCATAGTAGGCACAAGATCTAGGCTGAAATATAAAACCTAACAATCAAAAGAAGAACCAATACATATTATCTAGCCAATTCACTCAACAAAATAAGCATAAACATGCACCAAAAAGATATAATATTAAGAACTAAGAAGCTCCAAAAGCCTGTATTAGTACTGCTTTTGCATTTATTAGAACTGCCCTGGCAATTCAAAAAGAGGATGTAACTAGTTAACTGCACAAATGACATATCGTGTGAAAATTCTCTACATAAGTCTTCATTCAGCATGCCATTTTCTCAAATTCTCTACTTAACTAACCATGGAACTAAAACGGCAACGTAACTTCAATGTAGCAAAACCATACAAAATCCTCAAATTAATCATCCCAGAGAGAATCACCAATTCATAAAATTTGGAAATTGTCATGATCAAAATTGCAAGTCAACATAATCAATGCCACATAACAGATCAACAATATAAAAAGAAATACAAATCAGCATACCATTACCCTAGATCTAATCCTCCGTTGCGTACGCAACACAAAAGTGAATCAAAAGAAAGAAAAATTGAGAAGTGAAACAACAATGACACACACTAACCCAAGCACAGAAGAGTAGCCGGTTGAGCGGATCGCGTCAAAAAGATAAAACAAAATCGACAATCCAAGGCAATGCACGAATTTACAAGACATAAAACTTCAGTCCTCGAAGTTTCCAGACACGAAAGGGGAACAAATAGCCCGAGAGGGAAAATGGGATAATAAAAAGAAAGAAAAAAAAAGCGCATAGAGAGAGAAAGAATGACGAGAACGTGAAAAGTTGTTTGAAACAGATCAAGAGCAATGGGTTCACCTGCCTGACAGGGATCTGAACAGAGTAGAACAACTCTCTCTCTCTCTCTCTCTCTCGGTGTGAGAAAGCAAGGCTCGAGACTTGCCGGGGAGAGAGAGAAAACAAAAACAAAAAAACAAACAAATTCAAAATTTTAAAAATATATGAAAACTGCGCCCAGATAAATCGGAATTTTTTATCGAAGACAGACGTCGTCGTTTTATTCGTTGCTAATATTTTTGTTTTATGATTAATTGCTAAGGTGGTTGTTTCTATTTTTATTTTTGATTTTTTGTTTTTATTTTTAAATTTAGGTAAAAAGTATGTTTGCTTGAATTTTTAATTTTTATTTTTGGTTTTGGTTTCTTTCAGTTTTTGAAATTTATGAAAACTATAAAAATTGATTTTTGTTTTCTTTTTCATAATTTGATTTACTATCATTTAAATATATTATTTAATTTTTAATATTTAATAAAAAATATGAATAATTTAATTCAACATTATATATTTAATAAATTAAAATTAATTATCAATAAAAATTATTAATAGTTTAATTTTTATAATTAAATTATATGT
>JANITX010000003.1:25383174-25396372 GCA_027564395.1 Erythroxylum ulei
GTGAAGGATAGAGGTCGGGATCAGTTCGCGTCTGCATTAGTGTTTCATATTGTATTCCGCAATCACTGTATAACAATGCTCTGTATTTTGAATAAGCCCATTGTGGTTTTATTGTTTTTATTCACTGACTGTTTGTAAATGATTATTGGATAACTGTAATAACTGAAAATGATTAATTGTGAACATGGGCTTAAAGTACTTCCTGTTTATGTCGGGCTAATGAATAGTTTCAAAAAAGAGAAGAGAGGTGCAAATGTTTTACTGAGTGCTACCGACTGATGTAGTACGCCACCCTCGCGGGACACGGACTCGGATATCACCAACGATATCGGGTTCGGGTCACTCGGGAGTGGGGTGTTACAGTAAGGGCTTGATGTGTAGAAGTCCATTACGAGTCATTGTGGTTAATGGGCTCACAATAGCTCGTAAGTCAAAATTGACTATAAATAGGGTTGTGGTCCTCAAGTCAGATCTTTCTTGACATTTTCTCTAAAAAAGATTTTGTTAGTTTTCTCTGTTCCATAAGGAGAATTCATTCGGTTTCTGAATTTTGACTTGAAAGAACACACATCTATCAAGTTTTGTTGTTTACGCTTCCGCTGTGCAATGGATCAAGGTTAGTGTTCTTATTTGTACATATATCATTGTTTATTTGATCAGCGTGCAATTCTAGTTGATTAAATGTTTAGAAATCCGATTATAATAAGGCTAAATTTCTATCATTTAAAATATTAGTTTTCTTTTTTACCCTTTTCCCAAGGAAACATATTTTATCCTTGTGGGTTTTCTATCTTAGAAGATGTCGTCTGAGATCGTCGTGACAATAATTCATAATTGTACGGTAGCCGACTCAGTTTTACCTTTCAAAGAACTATAGATTTTCTAAAGAACCGGTTATGACGGTGAAATCCATACTGTAGCTACCAGTACATTAAACTAATAAGATTCAAACATACGAATTACCTTAGTGCTTCTTCTCACTTCAACGGCAACGGGCTGGGAATTTGACTTGGATTCAACTACTAATCACATTGAGCTTTATTTATAAACTTTACGTCGATCAATAACCAATAATTTACAAGTTGTGGTGCAACATTTTGTAAATGTATCTCAAATGAACATTTTAGGGTTACAAAAGCTCAATTACGGTGCTAAGGAAAAGGGTGAACAAGGAGTGGTAAAAGACAACCGGAGAAAACGCCTAGGAAGAATACCAGTCGAAGCTACAGCTTCCTTTGTTTTATCTCGTGGACCTTTTGCGTATACTAAAAATAAATCAATATCTTTTTTTAAATGGGGCATTCTGAAAAAAAAAGGAGCACTTTGCTCAAGTTTTTGGATGCACAAGTCTAACTATATTTCCTTTCTGTTTCTTCTGAAGATATAATCTTAAGTTAATCATAGCTTTACAGGCATAATTAGATAGACAAACGAAAAATAGGTTTAAACACTATATTGACGTAAAGAATTAAGATTAGTTGGCATTTTTGTCTACCAACTGTTCTCAATAGACAAGTTAACTAGTCCTAAGACAAAGAGATTCAAGAACAAGAGAAACTGCCCCTTCTTCGCATACTTCTGAGGGTATGCTCGGTGTTACTACGAAAGATATGTACAAAATTGCACAGCAACTCACCCTTTCATCAATGTCTAGCAAAATCTGAGTTGTTCACTATTAAAATCTCAGTCTCTTTAGTATTGGTCATGTAATAACTCTGGGGAGCTCATCTCTTACGAATTTTGTTGGAAGTATCGAAACTATGGAATAAGGTGGCCAAAAAACTAATGTAAAAAAACAAGTACCAGGATACAAAAATTTCCATTTAGCAAGATTGGATTCTACGAAGCCGTCATCTTTTTAAAATGGAACATATATGTTCTGATCTATGTATCTATCTGAGGAAGGGCTGGTATATGGTATGCCACACTCGGTGTATAATGTTAGAACAACTCCGCATGCTTTTGGGACGATTGTACTTGAGCAAAGAAGACTACGGCGCCATTTGGGACAAAGTTACAACCGTATGTTCTCTGTTCTTGATTTCTCCCCAACTGAAAGTGAAATCTCATTATGGGATTTGATGAATTTATTAAAAATATTCCAATTGATTTAGATAATGAAGACAAGTGACTATAAAACAAAGAAGAAGCTACAAGAAGAAGGCAGCTCAGTGACCAATATTTATTGGAAACTATCAACTTTCGCTTGTATATAATATATGCATCAGCTTGCAAACATCAAAAACTAGCAGAAAAGAATCCAGCCTTGCACTATTCTAGCAGCGGAGATAGTTGTAGAACTCGAGTCGAGTGATCAAATGAAACAGGAGGAATATCATCAATTGTTAAATCATGGTGTTGGAACAAAGAGAAAGACCTGTGAGGTTCATGAATTAGATGAGAAGAAAGCCATTGTCGTCGATGGAAACATGGCTGCGGCTTGTGGCCAAATTAGGGAAGAGGCGGCAGCATTTGGTGGCTCTCGACGTGGTCGGAAACGTTATGTTGGAGTCCGACAGCGACCATCAGGACGGTGGGTGGCAGAGATAAAAGATACTATACAGAAGATCAGAGTGTGGCTAGGAACTTATGACACCGCCGAGGAGGCTGCGAGAGCGTACGATGAAGCAGCATGCTTGCTACGTGGGGCTAATACAAGAACAAATTTTTGGCCTTGTTCACCATCTTCATATTCAAAACCTGCTCTTCCACCAAAGATCACCAATCTGTTGCTCCTTAGGCTCAAAGCTAGAAATAATATTGCTGGGGAGTCGATGGATCCTCCTAATCCAGGTAACAATTTACAGCAACAAGAATCAACGGAAATGGAAGAATACCAGTTTGATAATTTCTGCAATGTGAATCCGGACTGTGTTGCAACTGGAATCAGTGACTCTCTTGGGAGTTGTAGTGGGACTGCAGCTACTACTAATGATCATATGAGTAGCTGTCTTGAAACATCAGGTTTAAAGACCGTAGATAATGGGAGTGATGTTAGAGCATTTGATCTGGATTACGATAACTGGAGCACTTTTGCTCATTATCACTTTGGTCAAGGAGGAGGCATAAAAGTGGAGGAAAGAGGGGAAGAGATTGATACAGGGTTGATGGATATCAAATTTGAGGATTCTGTGCCACAAACATTGGACTGTTCTGCATTTGACATAGCACAGGAAATGATGGAGCCAATAGAGCTGGGGAAGAGTGAAGATGATCAGTCAATGCTGAGAGAAATCATTAAGAGATTAAACTATGAGCGCAAGTTCTCAGCTTCTCTTTATGCCTACAATGGAGTAGCTGAATGCTTGAGGCTGACTCGCAGGTCAGGATTGTTTGGAGGAGAATTCCCATCCAGACTCAGGATTTGCCATAATAATGAGGAGGCTAGCAAGTTAAAGGACGTAAAGAAGGAGGTGCAAGAAGTTGGCATTCCACAAGTGCCTCCCGAGCTGGGGCCATTTACTTCCTCTACACTGGGCACAGAAACTGGTGAATTATCGCTTTGGAGTTCTCTTGATCTTCCTCCTATCTGCTTCATTATTTAGTTAATTACCTGAATTATTGGTAGTATAGACTAGTCTTTAAGGAATTCAGATGAAAGATTCATATATTTGATTAAGCATCAGAATAAATCGTTTCTGTATTTCTCTAACAGCAAATCCTGCAAAAGTTGTTCAACAAAACAAAGCATATCTTAGTACGAGTTCATGATATTTGCTTTACTTCCAGACATATATATTCATTAACGCAATAGAACGCCAAGATTGCAGAGTTTTGCCTGTCAAACATGAAAATCTCATTTCGTCAATATTGTTACAGACGATGAGAAGGCAATCAGGGATAAGTACAATATTCGTCATTGCCTCGTAATGTAGTTGCATGACAACTTTCTTCAAGAGCCATCGAAATTTTATCAAGTTTGATGAAGAAAGCTTTGCTTCTTTCAGTCAAAAAATGAGTACATCTAGACTCCCAATAGGAATCATTGCACCAAACAAAGCTTAGCATTTGCTAACTTAGAAGTTAACAATCCATAATTTCTGTTTTGAACTTACATTTGATAAAACAGCACCTAAGCAAAATATTAGTAATATGGTCGAAGACAAGCAATCATCTCAAAAGTTGAAACAACAAGAAGTCCCTTGTGCCTCAGTCCACGTTATCCTTAACCTGAGGGTTAGAGTTCATTACGGCCCCATTAATTAGATGATAAACAATGGAATGCTGCTCCTGAATGACAAGAAATTGGATTGTCGCATTTGCTAATTTTCCGTATAGAATTATCCGTCAACACAAACTTCCATATACCCACTATTCCAAAAAGAAACGATAACATTAACATTTCTTCCCTGTGGCCAACTTCTACATAGCTCAAAGGTTTTGAAATTATACCTCAAAACATATGCAGCAAATGCTATCCGAATCTTCTTGTGGATATTCAGAGTAAAGCTCGTTCGAAATCGGTTATCATTAGATATCTTCTTTCCCCGTATAGATAAGAATTCATTATCATTATTGTTGTTATCGCGTGTGTGGTTTTTATCATTATTTGCTTCGTAAAAGTTATCAGTTTCCCTCAACACGAGACTGGGCAGGGCAATAGTTTGTTAATGCATAGCGTAAGCCGTTAATGATGTCATTTTATAGAAAAAGGCGTCAAATTCCGTTTTTATTTTCACAGCAGAACAGAGGTTTGGAATCCAGCACGCTGTTTCCACGTGTAGTTTTGCAAATGTTTGCTGTCTAAAGATTGTCAGGTCCTGCAAAATGCTATGACCTTAAAATTTCTAAACATTAATGATGAATGTCGCAAAATAAAAGAAAAAATAAATTATCTTCTTACTAAATAATTTAAGTGTAAGAAATAATTTAGGATTACATTTTATTGTAGGGAGAAAATTAATCTCTAAGAATATGATTTAATCTCTTAAAATTTCACTTTATTAAGAAGGGAAATCATTTTCTTAAAATATTATACTCTTTTAAAAATGAAAAAAATAGTCTTTTAAAATTTCATATTCTTTTATTTAAGGAGAACAATTTTTTTAAGAGTATACAATCTTTAGAATATCAAAACATTGACTTTCCTAAAATAGTATACAATTAATATTCAACTTGACACCCCCTTAAGGTAAGGAATTGATGTCTTTCATTCCAAGTTTGAATAAAAATATCATGAAAACTTGAACTACTCAATCTCTTTGATACAACTTCAGTTAGTTGACTTCAAGATGCAACATATGACATGCATACAAGTCCTTCCTCCAATTTCTCTTTGATAAAATGTTTATCAATTTTAACATATTTTGTCTTATCATGTTGACAGAGATATGAGCAATATTGATGGTTAATTTATTATCAAAATCATCCATGGTTGATCTTTAATTCACTACAAATTATAAATAATGTGCAACAATATAAGCTTCTAAAATGAGATGATTATTTTTCTTAAACATAATTTCTTTCTTTAGATTGCCTATTAAGTAATGCAACATCCTATACAAAACTCGTAAATGTAAATTTATTAGATCATGCATGAATTGACTAATTATGCTTACTAAGTATGCTATGTCGAGTCAAATATGAACAAGGTCTACAAGTCTACTTACTAGCATTTAATAAATCTTTCTATCAACAATTAGTTCTTCTTTCACTTCTCCAAACTTATTATTTGGGTCTATTATAGACCGATTTGCATCCGATCTTTATTGTCTCCTTTAAGAGATCAATCACATACTTTGAGATACGAAAATTTCTTGTGTAGAATATATCACCTCAATATAAAAGAAGTACTTCAATTTCTCAAAGTCTTTTATCTTGAATTCCTTAATTAGAGGTTACTTCAATTCTTCTTTTTCTTTTTCATCATTTCCAATTATAACAATATCATTGACATATACTACAAGGATGGCCATTCCCCTTATAGTTATGTGCTTGAAGAACAGATTGTGATCACTTTGACTTTGTTTATTTCCCTTTCATAACTTTAGAAAATCTACCAAATTATGCTCTAAGATTTTGATTTGACCCATATAATGCTTTTTTCAACTTTCAAACTTTATTATTCGTATTTTCTTCAAAACCTAATAAATTTTCAAGTAAATTTCACCATAAAGGAAGGCCTTTTCAAATCAAACTGTAGAAGTTGCTAGTCAAAGTGAGCCGCCAATGATAAAAAAAAATCCTCATAATATTCATTTTTGTCACTAGGAAAAATGTTTCTTGATAATCAATCTTATAAGTTTCAATGTATTCGTTAACAACTAATTGTGCTTTATATATCTTTTATGATCTATCATTCTTATATTTCAATATGAAGATTCATTTACAATCAACTATGTTCTTTCTTCTTTGGTTTATTAACAATCTTTTATATCCTACTTTTTTTCTAATGCATCCATTTTCTATCTCACAACATTCTTCCATTTCCTTTTTAACCATTACTCCTAAACAATATTAAGAATAGAAACTATATTTAGACTCATATTTTTTGTAAGATGGTGAAAAGTATTTAAGTGATGTGTAATGGGACTATAAGTATAACGAGGAGTGAGTCATATAGTTTGTAGCACTAGAGAAAATTATCCAAGTATTGACATAATAATTGTGTAAAGAATTCATTCAAAATAAAGGTTTATTTAAGAGATCCAAAGAGTCAACTACAAATAACTTCTTAAGAAATCTCAATAAAGTCTATCAATCTCCTTGCTATTAAAAATCCATTTATTCAAACTTTACACAATCTTGAATGTAGATATATTGAGATAAAAAAGAAAAATAAAGTCCAAAAGAACATAACAATAAAGGTTGCTCGAAAGAAAACTCTTTGAAAAAACCATAAGATTCTGATACCATATCCATGATTTAGAATTACATATTTATATATACCTTAAAGTAAGAAAAAATAAAAAATCTCTAAGAATAAAGATTAATATCTTAAAATTTGACACTATTAATCTCCTTGCTATTAAAAACTCATTTATTTAAACTTTACACAATCTTTAATGCAGATATATTGAGCTAAAAGAAAGAAAGATATAGTCCAAAAAAAACACAACAATAAAGGTTGCTAGAAGAAAAACTCTTGAAAAAAAACTATAAGATTCTGATACCATGCCTATGATTTAGAATTACATATTTATATACACCTTAAAGTAAGAAGGAAAAAAACTCTAAGAATAAGGATCAATTTCTTAAAATTTTACACTCATTGAAGTGAAGAAAACAGTCTCTTCTAATTATCTTAAGAAAGGAAAAACAAAAGTGTCTCCTAAAATTTTACTCTTTTAAAAAGAGATAAAATTCACTTAGGATCTCACAATCTTTGAAATATCAAAAACACTAAAATTAATTTTTTAAATAATATACAACTCAACAATGATTTATATCTTTCCATCATGTCAATTTTTAAGCCAACTTAATTTTATCAATTTAGTTTGACTAAAGCTATCTCAAAATTCTCCCATAAGAAAAGGCTACTGAGAGCTAGATATTTGCAAGTCATCATATGATCTTGTTCTTTTGAATTAGAATAGTAATACTTGTCATGCTTTTAATAATAAGTAGCTAAGAAACTTGCACTCTTATATCACCATGATCAATTCAAAGGTATATTATAAATGTGAGGCTAATTGATGCAGAGCATTCAAGAATGGTCTAGTACATGGAGATAATCATGAAGCATTAATATTTGGATTGCATGGGCTAAATGCAAGAGACATCACTTTTTATGGGATAAAAGAGAAGGTAGTTAGGTTTGGACTAAATATGAGCTACCTACTTATTATGACTAAAATTTAGGATATTTTGTTTTATTTTCATATTTTTCTATTATTATAATTTTAGGAAGGATAATAATTAAGAAAAGGAAGGGAAAGTAGGTTTGTTGGTCACTGAAGTACTATTCTTTGTTTCCTAGTCAAATTAAGTATTTTTGTTTTCTTTGTTTCCTAGTCAAATTAGGCATATTTGTTTTCTAGTTAAATTAAGCATATTTGCTAGATTATGTTTAGTAGAATTTTAGTTTCATTTTCCTATTAAAAAACAATGAAGCTTAATACCTCTATAAATAAGGAGCATTGTAATAAATAAAGCAGATTTTAGGCAATAAAATTCAGGTTGAGATTTTTTTTTGCAAGTACTTATATGTGTGTTTTTGTTTCTTATATTTCGAGGTTAGGAATGACCATTGGGTGAATCTATTTGGTCCTATGGCTTTAGAAGGGTTGAACTCAAGTTATTTTCTATCTTTTTTTGCTATCATTCAACTCTTATAACAAAATTCGATTAATTTTAATTCTAATCAAACAAAACATGTTAAGATTTATTTTTTTGAGTAACCAAACACATTAGGTGGTATAAGAGTTGTTTTTTGAAATTTCCTTAAGCATCAAACAATTTTGGTCTGTAACTTCTTGAATCTAGTTTGTAATTTGTAATATGTACAATGATGAAGCATTGAAGAAGTTAATCAAAGAAGCTATGGCCAAGTAGGTGGCAAAACTGACCAAGTCTCTTGGACAATGCGTGAAACTAGCAAAAAAAAAAAGAATTTAAGAGACTAATGATAATATTAAAGGCATGGTTCATTGAGTTATACAGTCTAAGGAGGAAAAAGTGAAGTCAAGTTTGAAGAGTTGGAGAATTTAAGCAAAACTAGAGTCAATTTTCTTCAAACCCTAAGAACCAATTTTGATGATGATCGTGGGCTTAAATTCGAACTTTTAATTTTGATGGGAGTTTAGAGCCCAAAGCTTTCCGTGAGTGGTTAAGGAAAACTAAAAGGATCTTCAAGTACAAAGGATTTGATGACAAGAAGAAGGTCAAGGTGGCAATTATCAAACTCTCTAAGTTTGTAGGTATTTGGTATGAGAATCTTAAGGCTAAATGCAGAAAATAGTATAAGGAGAAAATAAGCTCATAGGAAATAATTAAGAAACACATAAGGTAGAAGTTCCTTTCCCAAAAATATGAGTGAGATCTCTATATATGTCTCGTTAAGGTCAAACAAGAGAACTTGAGTGTGGAAGTATATATTAGAGATTTTGAGAAGTTCGCCTTACTTTGTGACATGTAGCCCGCTTCATTGGAGGTTTACGCTTCGATAGTTGATCAAGTGGAGGTTTCAACTTATAACACTTTTAAGTAGGCAGTGTCACTTTGCTTTTAAGTTTGGAAAACAAAAGAAGAGGACTATTCGTGAAACGATTGTTAATGGCTATACTAAATACCAAAGAAGATTCATGACTAATGCAAGTAGCATTAGGGCAAAAGAAAACGTGGGTTTGAGTTAACAAGGGGCTAATTTCGACAAGAAGAAAGAGAATAATGTCATTCAAATGTCCAGCCTCAATCGTAAGAAAATATCAAGCGTAAGTGCTTTAATGCTAAAGGTTTGATTATTATCAATATGAGTGCCCTACCAAGCAAGTCTTGACGATGCAAGGGTTGCAAAAGGTTAGAAATCTCAATATGACTCTATTTTACCCCACAAGAAAGTGACATCAAGGATGAAGTTGTTAAAAATATAGAAGTGGTAGTTGATGAGGAAGGGGAGTCATTGATGATTAGATGTATCCTAAAGGCTAAAAGTGTCCCCTTAGATGCACAACAACATAAGCAACTTTTCCAAACATAATGCATAGTTAATGGTAAGCTTTGTAATTTAATTATGGATAGTGGAAGCTCTACTAACATTTCCTTTTTGTACTAACATTGCCTTAACTTATTTGGTTGAGAAACTAAACTTGTCTACAAAGAAGCATCTTAGACCATACTCCTTAAGATGCTTAAACAAGTGGAATGATCTAAAGGTAACTAAACAAGTTATGTGGCATTTTTTATTGGAAACAAGTTCAAGGACAAGATTTTTTATGATATAATTCCAACGGATGCATGACATATTCTTCTTGGGAGACCATGACATTATGATAGGAGGGTAAATCATGATGAATTTAGAAATTCTTATTCAGTCAAGAAAGATGCAAAGTGAATCACTTTATTGTCGTTACCATCTTCTAAACTTTGCAATATCGAAAAAAGCAAACCAAGCAAGGAGCTACTAGTTATTGATAAAACTGAATTTCTAAGAGATTTGCAAGAATGTAATGAGGCTTTTGTGTTGGTTTTGAAGGAAGCTAAAGGGATGAAAGCCTACGAATTCATCCAGATTTGTAGCAGTTATTAGGCCAATTTTTAGATGTGTTTCCTAAAGATTTACTATCGAATTTGCCTTCTCTTTTTTGTGGGATTGAGCACTAAATTGATTTAACACCAGATCTGCCACTGCCCAACAATCTCGCTTATATATTGAATCCCGATGAAGCAAAGGAATTACAAAGGTAGGTGCAAGAGCAGTTAAAACATGGTTACATTCACGAAAGCATGCCCCTACGCATTGTTTCAACATTGTTAGTTCCAAATAAGGATGGGTCGTGGAGAATATGCAGAGATAACAAGGCTATAAACAATATAATTATAAGTTTCCCATGCCTAGGCTTGATGATATGCTTGACGAGTTATATAGCTCTAAGGTGTTTTCTTACATTTATCTCTACAGTGGCTATCATTAAATCAGAATGCATAAGGGAGATGAATTGAAGATAACATTTAAAACCATGTATGAGTTGTACGAGTGGTTAGTCATGCCTTTTAGGCTAACCAATGCACCAAGTACTTTCATGCATCTTATAAACGAGGTATTATATCTTTTTCTTGGAAAATTTATCGTTGTTTATCTAGATGACATTCTTATATATTATAGAAGTGATATAGAGCATTTAGTGAGAGGCCCCTCTCCTAAAACAACTAGGCGGCCTGCCTAGCACCCATCTCCTAAAACAAATTTATCGTTGTTTATCCAGTTGGAAAGTTCCGATAAAGCTAAGCCTATTTTTCTTTTAACGAAAAACCTTAGCTGAACATTAAGAAATATAAATAGTGGAATTTTTTCAAATCATTTTATTAAAAATTTCGGTAGTATAATGGTTACATTTTTTATATTTCCAAAATTTCCAAAATCCCTGAAAATGTGCAAAACACTTCTATATTACACCAAATTCTTCGCTAAAAATTTTGGACTTCAATTCCACTCACAAGCAACCTCAAACAATCCAATTAATAAATTTTGAAAAAGATAAAAATATTCATGCATTAATTTTGAAACATTTACATACATGCATTCTTTACACAAAATTATATTTAAAAAATATTTATAGATATGCAATAGTTCCCAAAATGTATTTACAAGGCAAAAATGTCTACACAACAGTATGTGACAAAGCTAACTACTCTTGAGGAGTCCCTACTGCTGAAGCCCCTGAACATGCA
This sequence comes from Erythroxylum ulei, assembly GCA_027564395.1. NCBI lineage: Eukaryota > Viridiplantae > Streptophyta > Magnoliopsida > Malpighiales > Erythroxylaceae > Erythroxylum > Erythroxylum ulei. Next base: position 25,394,503 of record JANITX010000003.1, read on the forward strand.
CCTGGGAGGTTTTATTTTAAAAACAAAAACGAGAGTGTGAGCTAAATGAGCTAAGTGAGTGTTAGATTTTCTATTCAAATCATATTTAATAATTTAAACCTCCTTAAAACAAATTCATTTCATTTCGTATAACACAATTTCAATTTTTTTGAAATACTATTTTGAAATTAAACTCATAATATAAAAGTTTTCATATTCCATTTTCCTTAAACAATAAACAGTGGTGGTAATAAGTTTTCTAAAAACTTTTATACTGAAAATAAGCCAACTACTAGAATTGGTATGATACGATGCCTTAGGTATAATAAATTCACTAAGTTGGTTCTGCATTGTTTATCCGTGACTAGTTAACCACTGGGTGCGGAGCTAACTCTACATTGCTTACTTACAATAGGTTAACTATTATAAATCGGTAGTTACGGAGCTGGTTTTACATCGCTTACCCGTAATAATTTTGACTAGCACTATATATACCTAATATATGCAGAGGTGACTCATTGTACTATTGACAGATACAATACCCATTGTTAGTAATTGACGCCCCTCAAACACTGCCATGCACATTTTAGGATATTTCGACCAATAAATCTATAATACCATTAAGGTATATCATAGGCTAAAACTTTACTTTTCTTAGTACGTTAACTTTTGGCATAGAATTTAAACCACTTAGTAAATAAAAAGCAACTTATACATTTACAAATCATATTATTTTTGAAATCAATTATGGGAGGATTTTATATTAATAAAAATACTAATAAAATTCATAATCTTACAATTTAACGTACAATTTAAAATCAAATGTTATCAATTCTTTTACAAAGAATTTATTCATATAAAACAATTAAAATACACTCACAGTTTTGCAAATTTATCGCCAAGCACACTCACGCGTTCCGTACCTCTCCTTTACTTACACAAATCTCATTTCGCTTAGACATTTATTTCCAAAATTAGAAGTAAGGCATTTAAACTATATTTTCGGTTTAATCGAATTTGAGATTAGTGTTTAATAGTGTAACAATACACTAATCATATTATATTTTCGGTTTAATCGAATTTAAGATTAGTGTTTAATCGTGTAACAATACACTAATCATATTTCTGCTCTAATTTCCATAAGTTAATCTATTGTTATCCGTTTCAAAATCTAACTTTGATAATTACTCAAATGTCATCTTTTACCCATTCTAACTCATCAATTTCTTCAAAACACTCACCCAATTAATTCACCATATGGTCAAATATGTAATTCTATTAATGCTAACTTTTTCCATTTGATTTTTCACAATAACAACTTTAAAATTTCAGCTTATTTAAACCTTAACCATAATCAAACTTCTACAACTCACACCAACAACTACATTTCCCCTTAAGGCTGAGTTGCCCTCAACACACACACACATATATTAGCATTTCATTTTCTTTTCAATATTTCAACACAATTCACCTAAGATTCATGTCAAGCATCATCCAAACACATCAAACTAAAAATTACAAATTTTCTCCAACAATTTTCGAGCTTGGCGGAATTGATACACATCAATTATCCTTCCATTTTCTTAACATATCATATCATAAATACATGTTTTGAAACCTATAACATTATTCAATTCACATAATATCATCCCTAATCATTTAACCAAAAAAAATCCTCGAACTTACATAAACTTCTCCTAGTCCAAATTCATCATCTAAGCCACCATTCAATTTCATTTTTATTTTCAACAAACTAATTAGCTTCCCACGTATATGAATTGAATTCCACTACAACAAAAATGACATACGGTAATAGGTGATAAGTGTTATTAAATATGAATGGTAACACTAATGACTATGCTATGACAGCCCATGTTACTAAAGATATGAT
>JANITX010000003.1:25479725-25498179 GCA_027564395.1 Erythroxylum ulei
TCGATCCATATCATTGTTTTGACCGATCGATCTCTCTTATTGTACCGACCGACCGAGCCACCTTCTCTTTTATTAGGGTTCTCGTTCTAGTGACTTGTTCGACAAAAATGAAGAAACATACATCTCATTTGAGGTAAGACACATTCTACATAAGCCATATCATAAGAAGGCAATACCAATGTGGTTTGCATTGAAAGATAACTTTACAATTAAAGTTTCAATGACAAAACTATAACCTTCTTTATCCAAAATAATTATAGAGATCAAATTTTATCTAAAAGATGGTATATAAAACAAACATCCCCTACAAGGTTACATCAACTTCTTCATTATTGCAAACCATTAGTTTTTCCTCCTCTCTATTCGGATTTCTCTTGTGTATGAATCCCTACATTGTGGAAGTAACATGATTAGAGGCTCCACTATCTAGCCATTAAGAACTTGAGGCAGTTATAGAAAGATTAGACTCATGGATCATACAAGCCAAGGAGTTACCTAATAGCTCTTGCCTTTCTTTACATATGTTATACTTCTGCTAGTCTAGCTTCTTATATCCCTTCTTCTTATAGAATAAAGAACTCATACTTTTTACAATATCCCTAGGACCTCTAGTAATACTAGACTGACCAAAATTTACATGTGGAAGAAATTTATATTTCTTACCTTTAGCTTTACAAGGTTTTACGTTTGGCTTCCCCTTAGTAGCTATTAAGTTTGCATATGTTGTATTCTTCAACTTCTCTTCTTTAGCAACATAACGAGTGATCAATGCATTATTCCAAGCTTTTTCCTGAGAATTATATGTGGTAACCAGAATACCAAACTCTAACGGAAGTGTATTTAGAGTTTGGTGAACTATACAAGCATTAGGAATATAAATATTTAACATCCTTAGCTTAGTTTAAAGGTGGACCATCTTAATTATGTAATCCCTCACTCTCACTGCTCCTATATATCGTATAGAGTACAATTCATTTAATAAGGTACCTACTTTAGCATTAGAAGATACCTTATATCTCTGTGAGACATTATTGATGAAATCCCTTGCAATGTTTGTTTCTAAAAGTCCACTTGGCAGATGGTCTAGAATGGATCTATCTATGGTCAAATAATACATCCCATTTAACCTTTCCTAGGCTGCATATGCTACTCTCTTTGATAGATGTTGGTATATATGGCCTATCCTTAACCATGGCATGTTGATATTTGTCATCTCCAACACAAATTCCACATCTTACATTGGGTGCAAGTCATATTTTTCTACAGAGTGAAAATCAACTTAGGGTATTGCCATCATAATGCCTTGAAGTTCCCATATAGTCTTTCTTCTTGGTGGAGACCAGAGAGATAATGCAAGTAGCAACCTTATTAATTTATGTCAATTTTACCTTATTAATTTTTGTAAATTTTACTCAGAAGATTTAATTTAGGAAATTATATTTGATTCAACAGAAATATAAATTGCATCTAAATTTGATTGGCATTCACCATCTATAACTTTTATACACTAAAATGGATAACTAAATTAGAAAACAAATAATAGCCATCATCAAATTAATAAGCACCACAAGTGAATACGTAAATTGCCAATAAGCAACTTCTCTATCTTAATAGCTGGCATCTATGTAACCATAAGCCCAGAAAGCATATTACTTATAGGGAATAAACGAAGCAAGAAAATGACATGAATCAGGTATGAAAATATGGAGAAAAAAAAATGGCAGGTTTCATGAAAGCAAAACGTGGTTTTCATAATATGAACACCAAAGCTTCTTTTGGTCTATATTATATAGTCAATCGGGTTAGGTGTATATTTTGTGACATAATTAATTAAATGTCTCATTTATCTTTATGTATTTTGTTAATTATATTTGATATTTTAATATAAAGGTGAAATTCTTGAAACAATTATTGTTTAATTAAAATTATGATCATATCATAATTGCAATATTTAATTTCAATTTATGTAATATTCCTAAATTGTTTCTAATTATGTTTTCATTAATATAGGTTGAGGCAAATCACTTTGACATTCTTAATATTTAGGTGGTCATGGCATATTGCTAGACTTCAATTTTGATTTATGATTATAAATTATTTAGTCAAAGAATTAAAGGTAAATTAAAAATTTTAATTTATCTAGTTCAATTTATGAGTTAAAATTATAATTTATAATCATTGTCAACATATTTGGAATTTAATAGGCCACACATAAATGAGCAGTTAGAAAGAGAAAATTAATTTAACTTAAGTTGGACTTAATTATGAAATTTGAGAAACTAAAAAAACAAATATAAGATATTTGTTTTTATTAAAATTAAATTATAATAATAATTAGAGCTTGAATTTAATTATAATTAAAAGTTTAATTTCAATAAGGAAGAAACTCTAGTTTCTTTTCTATAAATAGGAAATAGGAATATAAGGTGTTTGCAATCCCACCTTTTTCCTCTCAAGTGTTGAGTTATTTTTTTCTACTATATGGATACCGTTAAAGGTTGACTAACATAGACAGCTTGTGATTGATACCTTGAGAAGAAAAATTATGTAGGAATTCAAATCACTATATTTCAACCCTTTTATTTATGATATATTTTTTTTGAATTTATTCTATTAAAAAGATCAAATAAGGAAATTATAAAAAAAAAATTGATGCACTTGTGATTGAATTATGGTTAATTTCCTTACAACTTCATCCTTTAGATAGAAATCAAGAGAAAATGATTGACTATAATGGATGAGAGAATTCACAAGGACTCTACATAAGAAAAGAAGGATGTAAAAGTTATGAACAAGTTGAAGGAAAGGTTTTGTTCTAGTTGTTTTTCTGAACCAGATTACAACACAACCTATCATGTCTTACTTTATGCCATATATTAAAGACTCCTTTAAATAATTACCTATTAAGTTCTCCAAGTGACCACTAAGTTCTCCGTTAAGTTATCATGTAAAATAAACTATCTTTTAGGACACCTTCACGATTTAAAATGGGATTAAATTCAACAAGCCCCTTTAATTCCAATTCATTGGCAAAGTCGCTCCCATCATACACTTAAATTTCATAAAGAACTTCATTTTTAATGGTTTAGTGAGGATGTCATCTACTTGATTGTTAGACTTAAAATAATTTAACTTAATCTCTCCTTTTTGAACTTTAACTTATAGAAAATGAAAATGTGTGTTTACATAGTTACTTCTTCCATATGTAACTGATTTTTTGTACAAGTTGAATGAAGAAATATTATCAAAAAAAATCTTCATAAAGTCTTAAATTTGAAAAAAAAATCTAGCTCATCAAATTATGCTAATAAATTGCTTGATAAATGCTTGACGTTGCAACTATGTATTTGACTTTACAAGTTGAGAGTGTAATAATAAATTGTTTCTTTGAAGACCATGAGCATGTGGTGGTTCCAAAATTGAAAGTTCATAAGTGCTTCTACAATCATCAAGATCTCCATGCTAATCACTATTTGAATAGCTTACAAGATCACACTTGTTATATGAGAAATAAAATAGGTCATAATCATAGGTGCCTTTAGTGTATCACTTGATTTTTTTGGCTACTTGCATATGAAATTGATAAGGAAATTCCAAAAACATACCAATCAAACTAATCCCATAAGTAATATTAGAGTTTGTGTACGTGAGATATCTAAAAGTCCCAACAATTTGCTTAAAATAACTGGGATCAACAAGTGCTTCATCACCTTCTTTGGATAATTCTATCCTAAACTCCACATGTGTTCTCATGGGATTGCAATTATATATATGAAATTTCTTCGAAGTTTTTACAGCATATCTCTTTTCAAAAATCAAAATTTCATCTTCTCTTTAAACTAGTTCCATGTCAGGAAAGTATGACATTAGACTAAGATCTATTATTTTAAATTTATAAATCATAGACTTCTTGAAGTCTTCAATCACCTTACTATTATTTCCATTAAATATTAAATCATCAATATAACAGGATGGTAATAATAAATCATCAAAATTATTAACCTTTACGTACACAACATATTTGAAGGGTTACCTTTGAAATCCAATGTTGTGAAAACAAAAAATCAATAAATTCATTCCACACTCGAGGCGCTTACTACTAGTTGTACATTGTTTTTCATCACTTTATACACTTTATCTTCACTACCCTTCTTTATAAAACCTATTGGTTGTTTGAAAAGTAAATTGTCTTTAAGCAAATAAAATTTGTTAGGTGTTGGATCTAATAAATATAATCCCACTCTAATCATAAATAAATTATATATAGCAATAAGTAGAGTTGAATCCATAAGGAGTAATAAAGCTTAGCCTAGTTAACAAAACAAAATAAAGAAATGAAGATTTTAAAATGAAAATCAAAATAGTTTAAAACTAAATATAGAAAATTTAATTAAGAATGAAATTTAATAAAATCAAATCATAACAAATATCCAGACCAAGCTATAATTTCAATTTTGATTCTTTGATTTGATCATTGACGCAAAGGTAGACTCTAATATCCCTTAATAAACTAGTTATAGTTGTTAACAAACTCTAACAACTTATCTCTCGTTAACCATTGCAAGCTTTTTGATTAATTATCTTATCAACAGACAACCCTAAACAAGCTCTTTACAAATTAGAGATACCACTAATTCTAGCAAACAAACACACAAGCTAGATTTATTTAGAATGGATTATATATTTATAAAATATGAGAAAAATATTGTCTATTTAACCATATTATTCATCACTCAACATTAGAACAATTAAACAATTACAGAAATAACTATTTCAACTAACAATATATTATTTTGATAATTGAACAATAGTCCTTTTATATCAATCAATGAAATAGTTTTAATAATCTCAAAAGACATATAAATAATAAAAAAACAAAAGAGTAAAGAAAACAATTGTATCTCAAAGTTCTTAAAGAATTAAACTTCAATTAACTTTGACGATAAAAGGAGAGTTGAGTTGCATATGGTTATCAAAGATAACAAAAAAAGAAAGAAAGGGGCTATTTAAAAAAATACAAAGAAACTAAGATGAAAGGTAGATAAATGGCTGCCTCCTGCTAATAAGACCTCCCAATAACCCCAAAATTCTATATAATCTTCCTTAAAATGTAGGGATCAAAGATAAAATCAAGACTAAATTTAAATAATCTCACTTCCATTGGGATCATCCTACCAAAACAAGTCTTATAAAACTCATAAATAGAGCAAAATAGGGGTATAAATAACTAGGCTTTATTGCCTCTAGAAGGGCCTTGTCCATTTTAATCACATTAAATTCTAGAGCAATCATATCGACTAAGGTTTCAACTAGCAATATATTATTTTGATAATAAAAAATAGGCCTTTTATATTAATCAAAAAATAATTTTAATAATCTCAAAGATAGACAAATAATAAAAAAGTAAAGAAAAACAATTATATCTCATAGTTCTTAAAGAGTTAAACTTCATTTGACCTTTCACTGAAAAGAGAGTTTAGTTGCATATGGTTATCAAAGATAACATAAAAAGTTTTTTTAAAAAAAGAAATATCCAAAAAATGTAGAAAACTATGATGAACTAAGATGAAAGGTAGGCGGCTACCTCGTGCCAACAAATCCTCCCAATATCCCTAAAATCCTGTATAACCTTCCTTAAAAAGTAGGGATCAAAGATAAAATGAAGACTAAATATAAATAATCCCACTTCCATTGGGATTATCCTATTAAAACAAGTCTTACCTATTCAAAACTCATAAATAAAGCAAAACAGGAGCATAAATAACTAAGCTTTGTTGAATCTAGAAGGGTCTTGCCATTTAATCACATTAAATACTAGAGCAGTCATATCAAGTAAGGTGTGGGCACATATTATTCTTAAACTTCTTTTAGATCTTTCTTCTGAAAGCCTTCATTCTTTTTCAAGATTTATGATCTTTGTTCATTCTTCACTAAATTTTTATTTTTATGCACATTTTGATCCAAATCTCTTAATCTAATTTATAAAAAACAAGACATAAAATTATAATCCATAATTACAAGTATTTTATCAATCAAAACATAGGAAATTAATATGAAATATGTGTAATTTATATATACTATCAAAATTTCTCATACTTAGGCAATGTTTACCCTAAAGCATATGATATCTCAAACTCATCAATTTTTCTCTATATCATTCTTTTTCACTTCTTAACTTATCCCTTGATAACCTAAGTCACCAAATCTCAATATTTAAACCAAATTATAATTGTAAACAAGAAATTTATAACGTAAGTTCTTATAAATTACACAAATAAGCAATTGTCCCAACAATCTTTTCGAAATCAAATGTAGCAGGAATCGATACCATCTTGTTGGTTCCACTTTATACACTTAATTTTTTTTAAAGGTTTTAATGATCTATCATATCAACATAGAGAAACGCTTGGCATATGCATACTTATATGTCACATCTCCAACATTAAATAATGAACTAAATGCAAAAAATCCAATGGTCTTTAGAAGGGTTGTAATAGGCCTTAGGTAAGGTTAAAAAAAAGGAAAATATTAGGTTATTAAATCAAAAGGAATATACAAACCCACCATATAAGTTTTAGCTAAAAAATGCTCTATAATTCCCTTGATTCAAGTCTCTTAAATATGATCATACAAGAATTTTCTTATCTCCTCCTCTTTATTTTTCTTTTCTTTTTCCTTTTTTCAGTTTACATATGTATAAAATAATATTGTCATGAGTAAAGAGTGCTTAACCATGTGCTTAACCTATTGGTTGGCTCTAGAAACTTTTAAAATTTGGTGGCCTTGCTCCATAAGTGAGGTTAGGGTGATCATACCATCTTAAGTTGTAAATGCTAGAGTCAGGATTATATTTCCTTTATAGTTGGCCTAAAAATCGTCCAACCATATTGGCATGCTTTTAAATATCATCTTAAAGTGTTGGAAACATGTCAGTTAGGTGGTTAAAGGTGATAAAAATCTGACAAGCATTAATTTGCATCTTTTCTACAACCATATGTTGAATAGGAGCGATCTAATTAGAAATTTTTTGTTCAAGATTAAACAAATTTACCTCATTTACTCTTCTTAAAGATGAGTTTTGTTTAAAGACAAAATTATGAGAATTGATAGTCATGGTGGAGATTAAATCTCTAATGGTTTGAGGATTTGTATTCACCATGACACCTTTATTAGTTGAATCCATCATCCTTCTTTCTATTAGTAATAATCCTTCATAAAAGTATTGAATGAGGAGTTGTCTAGAAATTCCATGTTAAGGGTATCTGGCATATAATCACTTGAATCTTTCCTAATATTCGTAAAGGGTCTCAACATCTTTTTACTTTAATTCACATATTTCCCTTCTTACGCTGGTATCTCCTAAAATAGGGAAGAATTTGTCAAAAACAATTTTTTCATATGTATCCATATAGTAATGGTTTTATAAGGCAAATAAAATAACCCATCTTTAGCTCTATCATTTGGTGAGATGGAAAAGCATGTAGCTTAATTTTCTCATTAGATACACTTTGCATTTTAAACTTAAGCATACCATATGAAATTCCTTCAAATTCTTATGAGGTTCTTCATTTTCAAGAACACAAAAAGTAGGTAGCAAACAAATCAAACTAGACTTAAGATCAAAATGTATATTCAAGTTTGAATATTTGATTCAAAAATTTTGTTGGCTCAAATCTAGTGCTGCGAATTCTCTCAAGTTTCTTTCTTAGGTAGTTATGATTGATTGAATTTCATAATCACTAGAGAATTTTATCAATTTAAGTGTCGGTTCTAATCTAAAAAGAAGAAAAGAAAGAAGCTTGCTTATTATGTAATTTAGTTTCCTTCCTTAATCTTTTAGTTGTTTTTTCAATCTTAAGATCATATTGAAGTTTACCTGCATGAGAATTTTGAGTCATAAAAAAGCATAAACTCACTTTTACACCAGTCTCTAGATGATGCTAAAATTTGGTGGGTATCGAATCTAACAAATATAATCCTACTCTAATCATAAGTAAATTGATATAAAGATAAGTAAGGTCGAATCTACAAGGTAAAGCTTATCTCCTTTTCTAAGTTAACAAAACAAAATAAAGGAAGGGAGTTTTTAAGATAGAAATTGAAATATATTAAAAGCAAAAGAAAATCAATAATGTAATTTAATAAAATCAAATGACAACGAACATCTGGATCAAGGAACAAGTTTAGTATTGATTCTTTGAATTGATCACTGAGGTAAAGATAACTCTTATTTCCTTAATAAACTAGTTATGGTTGTTAATAAGCTCTAACAACCTATCTCTCCTTCTTTGTTTGCCCAAACAAGTTATTTGATTAATTCTCTTATCAACAAATAACCCAAAGCAAGCTCTTATAATTTAATCTATTTAAAAAATTAAAAAATAAAGAGAATATCAATTCTAGCCAACAAGCATACAAGCTCAGTTTATTTAAACTAAATATATATTCACATAATATGAGTAGAATATCCTACAGTGAACCCTGTTACTTTACAACTAAGCATAAATAATTGTGGATTTAATCATTACAACTGGTAATATATTATTTTGATGATTGAATAATAGGTCTTTTTATATTAATCAAACAAAATAATAATTTTAATAACCTTAGAAGATATATACAGAGTAAAGAACAAAAGAGTAAAGAAGAACATTTAGATCTCATAGTTCTTGAATGATAACAAATCAATTAACATTTGGCTAGAAAAAGAGAGTATAGATCTAATCATTCCAAAGAGTAATATATTATTTGGATGATTGAATAATAATCCTTTTTATATCAATCAATCAAAATAATAATTTTAATAATCTCTAAAGATATATAAATAGTAAAGAATAAAGGTAAATAAGAACATTTAGATCTCACAATTTTTGAAGAATAAAAAATCAATTAACCTTTGGCTAGAAAAAGAGAGTTTATTTGCACATATTTCTCAAAAAATAAAAAGAAAAATAAAAATCTAGTTTAAGAACATAGAAAAAATAAGATGAACCAAGGTAAGAGATAATAAATGGCTACCTCATGCTTATTAATCCTTTCAATATCCCCTAAAATCCTATCTAATCTTCCTAAAAAAGGGGATAAAACTTAAGATCAAGACTAAATCTAAAGAATCCCACTTTCATTAGGATCATCTTATTAAAACAAAAGAAAAACAAGGGCATAAATATCTAGGGTTTGTTGACTCTAAAAGGGCCTTATCCATTTAATCGCATTAAATCATGGAGTAGTTATATTGACTAAGGTGTGGGCACCTCTTATACTCATACCTGTTCTGGAACTTGGGCGCCCCTTATACTTAGTCCTTTTTTGGAACATAAGTACCTTTTATACTCAGACCTCTTCTGGAACTTTTCTTTTGCAGACTTTCATTCTTTTCTAAAATTTGCATCTTTGTTCCTTCTTTTTTGGATTTTTTCTTTTAAGCATATTTTGATTTAAGTCTCCAATATACTCTACAAGACACAAAATACATAATTACAATCAATAATTAAAAACATTTTATCAATCAAAGTATAAGGAATTAATATGAAATGTGTGTACTGTATGCATGTTATTATAGGCTATTAAAAAATGCTGATTAATATCCATTTGATGAATTTTCTACTAATATTGCATAGCCAAAATAGTTATAAGTCTAAGTGTTTCAATTGAAGCAAATGGAGAGAATATTAATCATAACCAAACCATTGTTCAAAACACATTACCACTATTATTGCCTTCTGCCTCTCCACTTTGCCATTTGACTTCATCTTTATCTTGAAAACCATTTAATATCAATAACTTTGCAGCCTCGTGGAGTAGTGGTAAGTTCCCATATGTCATTCCCTTTAGTTGTATTTAATTCTTCATTCATAGCATTCACCCATTTGGATTCTTAAAATGATTCATCAAATATCACATATTATAATTTGCAAGCATAGTAAGATGTGTAATATCTCCATCAATGTTAATAATATTATTAGGGATTACCTCAAAATCTGGTAAGGTGATAGATTGTTGGCAATGCCTCCTTGGCCTTTCAACTTGTGGAATAAGAACTTATTGAGTATCATTTGATAGAGCTTCTTCATTTATAGTAGGAACTTGATAATCTTCTTCTTTTAGGAAAAAATAAGATTTATTTGAGGATTCCTATGCTTATCCATATCCTATTTCTAGGCTTCATCTTTGGCAAAATTCACATCTCTACTTAAAATCACTTTCTTTGTCGTCAAATTGAAGAACTTGAACCTACCATGAGTATAGCTAACAAAAGTAGTTTTCTCTCTTTGATTGTCAAGCTTTGTTTTTTCTTGTTCATGTACATAAGTATAGGTTATGGAGCCTAACACCTTCACATACATTGCACTTAGCTTATAACCACTTTATGCTTCCACGAGGCTGATACTTTAGAGAATCATTGTTGGAGATATATTCAAAAAATAAATAGGACATGGGATAACTTCAACTAAAAAAGGATTAAGAACATCTTTGGCCTTTGGCATGCTTACTTATTATATCCATTATAGATATATTATTCCATCTTATAAATTTATTATGTTATGGAATGTAGGGAAATGTAGTTTTGTGCTTGATTATATATTCTTTATAGTACTTCTTGAATTCATTAAAATTATACTCGTCATCACCGGTAGAATTTCAATAAAATAATCACTTTTCTTTTCAACATAAGCTTTAAAATTTTTTAACTAAAAGTTTAGATTTCCTTTGTAAAAAATAAAGCCAGAGTTTTTTTGTAGAATAATTAATAAAGGTAAGAAAAAGCATATTATTTCCATTTGGCCTGAAATTCATTAGGTTGCATAAGTTAGAGTAGACAAGTTCATTTTAGATTGATTCTATCCTGCTATAAAGGGCAATCTGGTTTGTTTTCTAAGAGTACAAGATTTAAAAAGCTATTCAGAAGTGAGAATATTTGGCAGCCCTTTACCATATCTTCCTAAGTAAGTAACTTCAAGCTTTAAAAATTTAAAATGACCAAAATGAAGGTGTCACAACCAAAACTCATCTTTCATAATAATATTAATATAAGTATGAACATCATTGGCAATGTCAACTTGAAACATACAATTCTTAGTTAAAGGGTCCTTAAGAATGATTTTATCTCTTTTATCAAAAATGGAGAGTTGGTTGCCATATGTACCAAAATCATACCCTTTTTCTATCATCTTGCCTATACTTAGTACATTATACTTCATGTCTAGCCCATTAAACACGTGTGTAATATAATTGTGATCTCCATTCTTTAATTAAATGAGAATGCTTAATTTCTCATCACTGATATGGTGCTATCATTCGCATATCTCACTTTGGAGCAAATTGACTCATCTAGATCAGTAAAGAGTTCTTTCTTCCTCACATATAATTGGTACACATCGTGTCAAGAAACCATGTGTAGGAGATTGGTGTGTCATTGGCAATAGAAACTATGAATGGAGCATGGTTTCCATCATCATCACCTTCTTGTGTATAATGAGCCATTTGATTGCTCTCTTTATTTATGCACTCACTAGCATAATGTCCATATTTGTGATATGAATAACATTCACTATCAGATTTATCATACCTTCCTTTATCACACATACATCCACAACCTCTATAATTCAAGTTTTGATAGCAACTTAAATTCAATCTTTGTTGGACAAAATTTTGATCACCTGTTCCTATATAATTATAGTTGTGACCACCACAGCCCCCAATATTGTAGTGGTGACCACCACATCTGATGGGACCCGATCTCAGAACCGGATCCCAACCGAAAAATAAAACGGAAAACGATCGGAAACCAAAGAACGGAGAATCGAATCGAAAAATCGGATAACCAAAAGCGGAAAAAAAATCGAACGCTGAAATCGAAGGAACGGATTTCAAAGCAAAACTAAAGTAATCGGAACGGATTTTGAATCTCGAAGCAAATCGAAAACTACGAAAACAAACGGTTCAATCGAACCGAAACAAATTCCGACATCCGATAACATACACTTATAGAAAAACTATCGCGTTGGAAACCTATAAGACAAAAACCAAATCCGAAATCGGTATAAATTTTTTTTCCTTTCTTATTCATTTTATTCATCTCTCATACAAATCAAAACAATTTCCCTTTTTGGAAATTCATCCATAAACAAACACTCAATTTATTCAATTTTTCTTAATCATGCAACATCTCAATATCATCTTTAACTTTTTAGTTCCCGACTCAAATCTATCCAATCTTCATTCTTTTTGCTCCATAAAGACAACTAACACTTTTAGAACCCAAATTAAATGGAATAGATCTAACGAATATATCTAAAATGGGACTATACCCGTAATAACTTGTTGGAAGTTTTTATTGTTATTTGTGATATTTTGAGGCTAAATTACCTTCTTGCACACATATTACATTCACTAAAGCAACCATCGACTCACAAGCCATGGAGGAAGACATCAAAGGAATTTCCTAGTCCTTTTTAGTATCATTCCTTAGTACTACTTTAAGGAACTGATGCTGACATCCATACCCAACTGGCATACAACGATATCTGGTTTCTGTTTAAGTGATAACATTTAAAAACTCAAATGCAACTTTCACATTAAACCTTTTCTGTTAATATTGGCCACGGTAGAAAAGGAATATTGCAATGTGGCCCTTGGATTGACTTTATAAGAAAAATCAGAAGAAGAATGGAGAAGGAACAATGTATTGAAATAACAGAAGAAATCAACTTTGTTGAGTTTCATCACGTTTTCCAACTGTGAAGAAGAAGAATGAAAAAGGTAAAGTTGAATCTGTAGAGACTAAGTCCATGTCGCCAAGAAACTCTGATTCAAATTTATAACAGCTAAGCTAGTTATTGTAATCAGTTGTAACAACTTAGATTATACAATTCATTTTCTCAATCTTATTGTTGTAACTATATGTTATAAAAGCTTTCTTTTCCTTATATGGTATCAGAGCTTCAAACACTCCAACAAGTTTTCTTTGCGATCCGACTATGTCTAGCTCAATAACACCATCTATTGTGCAATTAAATGCGCCAACCAATTTCCCTATCAAACTTACTTCTACCAATTCTCCTGTTTGGAGAAGACAAATTTAATCAACTCTTATTGGCTTCAATCTGCTAGGATACATTGATGGTACTCTAACTTCACCACAACAATTTTTTTTATAGCGAGAAATAGACCTGTAATCCAACATACACCCTCTGGTATCGGTAAAAGCAAATTCTTATTAGTGCAATTCTTAGTAGCTGTTCAGAAAGCATTCAACCAATCATCTCCTCAGTCGCATCTTCCAAAGAAGCTTGGGAGAAGCTACTTCATAGCTATGCGAACTCTTCGCGGTCTAGAATCTTCTCTCTCAAAGCCAAGCTTGCTCAAACTTCAAAGGGAACCAAACTAGTTGCTGAATTCCTCAATGAAATGCGATCTGTTGCAAATGAACTAGCTCTCATTCCAAATCCAATAAGTGATGAAGATCTTATTGTCCACATCATCACTCAACTTAGGGATGAATACAATCCTATTGTAGCAACTCTCAAAGTTTGTGAATCTTCTGTTGACTTTTCAGAGTTATTTGATAAGTTAACTGACTTTGAAAGAACACTGAAAGACAAAGGCTCCAGTTCTCTTCCTACTCTTGTCACAAAAAATGTTGCTTAAAAGCAAACTGCTCAAACTCAACATTTCAACCGATCCACTCAAGGTTACAATTCCAATTTTCACGGGTCCCACGGCAGCTATGGAGGAAATTATCCTCGACAAAATCAAAATGGCCATCGATCATATCGACAAGATTTATTTTGCTATTTTTTTGAAATTATAGGTCAAGACACTCCTGACTGCAGGAAACTTGCCAGATTTCTAAAAGAGAACAACATTTATGTTACCAATTCTCAATCTTCCTAGAAACTTCCAAGTCCAGTAGCCAATGCTACCACCTCCATCAATTTTTCAGCTATGTCGCAACAACCTTGGTTATTTGATATTAGAGCATCACATCATACAACATCAAATTTATCTGCTTTGTAGACTTACTCTGACTATGGGGGTCCAAATGAGATATTTTTGGGTAATGGTAAAGGCCTTTCAATTTCTCACACTGGTCACACACAAATTCATACACCTTCTAAACCAATTACATTATCAAATGTCTTGTGTGTTCCAGATTTACAAACAAATTTGATTTCCATAGCAAATTTATGTAAATCTAAACAAGTTTCTGTTGAATTTTTCTCATCTCATTTTCTTATGAAGGATCTTCGCACGAGAGCACCTCTAATATGGGAAGAGAATAATAATGACGTTTATTGTACAACTTTTCCATGTCAGCCTCAAGTCAATATTGCCACCAAAGCTTCTTTGTCCTCTTGGCATCACAAACTTGGTCATCTTTCTAATAAAGTTCTTAGTTTTGTTCTTATGCACAACGGCTTAGTCTTTCCATCCATGTCAATTTTTTATTTTCATTGTCCTTCTTGTTCTATTAATAAAAGTAAAAAAACTACCTTTCTCTCGCAATTCTCTAGTCAGTCAAAAGCCTTTGGAACTTATTATACTAATGTTTGGGGTCCAACAAAAAAATCTATTGATGGTTGCAAATATTACATAATTTTTATGGATCATTTTATTAAGTATATTTGGTTATATCCTATGAAGAAAAAATCTGACACCTCTATTTTATTCCCTCAATTTCAACGACTAGTAGAAAATTATTTTCAAACTAAAATTATTTCATTTTTCTCTGACAATGGAGAGGAGTGCCAAAAGCTTATTCCCATTTTCAACTCTTGTGGGATTTCTCATTTCACAACGTCTCCACACACACCTGAGTATAATGGCATTGCCGAACGACATCATCGACACATTATGGAGATTGGTCTTTCTTTGCTACACTTTGCATCATTTCCCTTAGATTTTTGGTCTCATGCTTTTCAAGCTAATGTGTAGTTAATCAATCGTCTTCCTTCCTCAATGTTGTCTTTCAATATTCCCTATGAAATGCTTTTTCAACGGTCTCCAAGTTATCAATGTCTTAAACCTTTTGGATGTTTGTGTTTTCCTTGGCTACGCCCATATAATACCTCTAAACTTCAACCTCGATCCATTTCTTGCATTTTTCTTGGCTACTCTACTTCACAATCTGCCTATAAATTTTTTGATCCCACCACTAATCATGTATATTTATCTCGTCATGTCCAATTTATTAAACAAGTGTTTCCTCGTCAAGTTGACAATAACTCAGATATATTCTCTGACCGTATTCGAGATGCTTTTCTTGTAGGTTCTAAGCAAGCGGATGGGCTACTTTTAGCTGTCAATGTTTCCCTTCCAGGGACAGTCCTCCATTGGTCCCTACAGTAGCACCAATATCACCAAATATTCCTTTGCCTACTCCTTCACCTCCTATTCCAAATACTGCTAAGTCACCTTCCATTATTGACCATCACTCTCCTATACACTCTCCCTCTTCCGCATCTAGCTCTACCATCTCTTCTCCACATATTACTCCATCACCACCAAATTCATCATCTATTTCCCCATGTCCAACTCGCATATGAAAGCCAAATTCCAAATACTATAATGATAAATTTGTGAATCTCACCACCAAACACCCACTTCCTCCTCCCCTTGAACCTACCACTATTACACAAGCAATGAAAGATCCTCTCTAGCGCAAAGCTATGGATGCTGAATTTAATGCTTTATTACACAATGGTACTTAGGAATTGGTTCCCAAATCATCTCATGTTCCAATCAGTTGCAAATAGGTCTTCCATATCAAACGAAAATCTGAAGGTTCCATTGATAAGTACAAAGCTCGTTTTGTGGCGGAGTGTTTTCTCCAATAAGCAGGAAGAGATTATTTTGATACCTTCAGTCCTGTTACAAAGCATGTTACAATACGCATTGTTTTATGTCTTGCTTTATCTCAAAACTCGCCTTTACGTCAATTGGACGTAAACAATGCATTTTTGCATGGCACGTTACACGAAGATGTCTACATGATGCAACCTCCTGGTTATGTTCACCCTTGGTATTCAAATCATATATGCAAGCTTCGTAAAGCCCTATATGGTCTCAAACAAGCTCCTCGGTCATGGTATAATGAACTCCAACATTTCCTACTTGCCTTTGGTTTTCGCAAATCACTTGCTGATGCGTCCTTATTTATTTATGACTGCAATGGCATCATGCTTTGTTTTCTTATATATGTTGATGATATCGTCCTTACAGGTAATAATTCTAAATTTCTTGCTGGCTTTATTCTCAAGTTAGACAATCAGTTTTCAATTAAAGATTTGGGTTCCCTACATCATTTTTTAGGTGTTGAGGTTATTTCTACTCCATCGGGTTTATTTCTTTCTCAGCATCAACATATTGTTGATTTACTTGATTGATTTAACATAGCTGGTGGTAAGGAAGATGCCACCCCCATGAGTTCTTTTGAAACTTATTCTCTTGTTGATGGTTCTTCCCAAGTTGAGGCCACTAACTACTGTCGTATTGTTGGATCTTTATAATATCCTGCCATTACTCGCCTTGATGTTTCATTTGCAGTTAACAAATTGTCTCAGTTTATGCATGCTCTAACTCAACGGCATCTACAAGCTTTAAAGCGTGTACTCAGATACTTAAAGGGCTCAATTTATCATGGTTTATTTCTCAAAAGGGATTCTTCTCAACATCTTACAACCTTCTCTAATTTCGACTGGGGTGGTACCTTTGATAATGGTCACCCAACTATGGCGTATATGTTATACTTGAGCTCTAATATCATCTTTTGGAAGTTAGCCCGTAAAAAGTTTGCTTCTCGGTCATCTATGAGGTTGAGTATAAGGCTCTTGCAAATGCAACAGCAGATGTTACTTTGACCTATTACACCAGATATATCATATAACCCATTTAGTGTATTGATGGAACATGATAGAACATTCATATTGCCCTCTAAAAGAAAGAAAACTTTAAAAGGAATTATCTTGATTCAACCATCTTTTTTTCGGCTTACCCACTTGAATTGTATATTTTGACTACCAATTAATCACATAATATCTCCAGTTATTTTGAACTCTTTTGTGCAATTCATGAATAGTAAGCAATTTCAAAACTCTAACTCTATGGAATTCAAAAAAGAATTGATTTATTTATCTTATTATTCAGTCTTATTATTAACTTATTATTAATTATTAATTTTATTTTAGTATTAATTAGGGATTTCGTATATAGCTAGAACGGCCCTCACAAATTGCAAATACTAATTTGTTAAGAATTAATCGGATTGAAGCTATAGCGTCATCATTCGCTGGAATCGAAATATCTGCGAGATCTGGGTCACTGTTTGTATCAATTAAACAAATTGTTGGAATTCCCAACGTGATACATTCTCGAAGAGCCGTATATTCTTCTTGCTGATTAACGATTATTACAATATCGGGTAACCCTGTCATATATTTAATCCCCCCCAGATAGGTTTGCAAGTGAGATAACTGTCTCTTCAATCGAGCCGCATCCCCTTTCGTAAGGAAGTTCAGTCTCCCTGTCTTTTGTTCCATTCTCAAGTCCCTGAACTTTTGAAGTCTCGTTTCTGTAGTGGACCAATTCGTTAAGATTCCGCCAAGCCATTTTTTATTAACATAATGACAACGAGCTCTTATTGCCGCCCGCGCTACTGAATCCGCTGCTTTTTTTTTGGTACCAACAATTAAGAATTGCTTTCTCCTCCTTGCTGCATCAAAAACTAAATCACAAGCTTCTGATAAAAAACGAGCCGTTTTAGTAAGATTTGTAATATGAATACCTTTACGCTTTGCAGAGATATAAGGTCCCATTCTCGGATTCCATTTTCTAGTACCATGACCAAAATGAACTCCTGCTTCGAGCATCTCTTCCAAATTAATGTTCCAATATCTTCTTATCATTTCCATTTCTTCTCACACTTCCTCTCTCTTTTGTTTTTCTCTTTTTTTTTTTTCTTTTTTCAAAATGAAAAAAAAAAAAAAAAAAAGACGAAGTACCCTGAAAAAACTAATTGTTCCGATGGAACCTTCTCTTTTCCCGGAGATTGAATTTTCCCGAAGATTGTATGTTGATACATGATCGAAGCGATTAATTTCTTTCTATTCCTTATTATTTATATTATTTATCTTTTTTTCTTTATTATTTTGATTATTCTTTATTACTATTTTAATTACTATTAACAAATAACAAAACAAATCAATGTAAAAAAAATCACAGGACCACCGATAGTTAAAAGGGATAAATCTACTCTTAGGAATAATTCAAAATCCTCTAAATGATTGTTTTGATGTATCATAGAAATTTTGTGAAATGCAAGAAGCAAATAACTCTCTGTGGTGGAACAAAATATCTCGCATTTCCCCCTCGAATAGTCTCTTCTTTTTGTTTTTCAAAGGAATGTTCTTATGTTGCCTTGAGCAGTGCACGAATCCTTTGAATCCGGTACCAA
>JANITX010000003.1:25542580-25552740 GCA_027564395.1 Erythroxylum ulei
ATTTTAAATGCTTTGTATTATTCTTAATTTTATAATTGTATGATGATGATTGTCTTTGTTTATATTAATTGTGGTTACTGTTTATATGTAAAATATTTAAAAATTATTGTTATTTCAAATTAATTGTCATTATTATTTATTATTAAAGATTTTTGAAAGCATGGTTGATGTAAACAGTAAACTAGTAAAGTATGCAGTACAGTTGTATAATATATCAATATGGATTATTTTGCAATTTTTAAAAATTTTAGGGACTATTTTATAAATTTAAAAAATATCTCGAAATGGTACCCGGTACCGACTGGTACCATTACAGTTCCGGTCCAGAGCTCAATCCGGTACCGAGCCCAGTACGGTATTCATAACATTGGGACTACCTACTAAATGGATTGAAAATGGATGCGTTGTTGGCCATGCGCTTCCTTACACATTAACTAATTGGCAATAAGTTGGAGGAACATGGTCATTTTAATGCTTTGCCCCATGAACTTAAAAGTGGAAGTGCATCAAGAAATTGTCCCGTCGATATTCGCATCATGCCTGTTCAAATATCCTCCCCATAAAGTAAAAGAGGGAAAAAAAATTGACACACATCCCAATTCTTTATTTTCTTTTTTTTTTATTTACATTAGGTATTCCAGTTTAGTCGGACTAATCCTAAACCCCTAAGACCTCACTCCAAGAGTCTTAAAGGAGGTAAATCTGGAACCCCAAGATCCCTCAGGTTCCTATGTAATCTATACACTTCTGTGCACAAAAGGCCGTCACATACTCGATTGGTCGACTGCTGATTGATTACTGCCCCCTATTCAGCATCAGGTTCCCAGCAGCTCTCAAATTCCCTAATAGTTTCAACTCCTACATTGCCGCTGGAAGCAAGGCAACCGTAATTGATCCGATCAAGGAGCTGTGCCCAGAGGACTAGAGGATCTTCAATTAGGAAAATATCTCATTTCACTTCTTTTGACATGACTCGAACTCAAGGCCTCCTGAAAAGGAGAGCCTTAAGTGAGAAAGGTAGACCAATTCTTTATTTTTTGATACTATATTATCCAATAGCAGTAGTTTTTCCTAATGAGTTGCCTAGAAATAAGATGGAGCACCTCTTTTATGGTATACACGCCAAACCAAATCCAAACCAAGTAGGTAGAAGTGCTCAGCCTCCAGTTCTATATTAAATAACCTAATCCTAATTCTCAATCCAGTTCATGTTCATAATAAAGTTTAGGCACTTTTATATTCTAGGTCCTTAAATGGTCCTATCAAAATCATAAAAATAAAGAAAAAGAGTTGGTAATCCAAATTGTCGTAGTTAAGAGTATTTGCTGCAAGCACCTTATTTCCCTTCAATTGTTGGAGTGGTTGCAGAATTGAATTTCTAGGAAACAAGTCCAGCTGTGATACTGCCGTTTTGTAGTTGACATCCTAAACACCATACAATCATTAGCTGCTGATATTGTGTATCCTCTTTGTTCTTAATTATCTTTCAAACACGTTTAAACATGGTTTCTATTTCATTATGCAACATCTCCAAGTTTATAATGAGCTCACAAGTCTCAGGATTTGATTATAACAATTAAATGAAATTAAAACAAAATTGATTCTTCTGTTGGGTTTGACATTAAATTTAGTTCATTGGTTGCTCCTATACTACCCATCAATAGACAAAATTATTTGCTTAATCCACTGGAATTGGGATACAAAAATCAACCATATTGGCAGAAACACAACCATTGGTTGGTTGAAATCCACAAGCTCCAGAGTTCCCATCTCCACCCCCAAGTTTTAATGTCTAACACTAACGTTGTATGTGTTAGGAGTCAGGACCATGGCATAGGCGCTCAATCAGTGCATGCAATTGCCAAACCTACCTGAGTTTCCCCCTAATGTTGCAATCTATACCTACAGCTCCTAAAACCCAAGAAGTTGGAGAACATGGAAAAGGTAGCAAACATAGGTGTTAACTAGCTAGTGAATTACCTAATTTTAGTTTACTTCAGGTGTTTTCAACCCTTTGGTTTATACATTGCTAAGATTCTTTCTCTGGAATGATTGGTGAAGTGGAGACAAAAACTAACGTAAATGAAATGCCTTTATGTTCAAATCACTTCCCCATTTATTTTATACTTTTTTCTCTACATCATAAAGAATGAATTGAATCACTGAACTTAAACCCTAAAACCAATTTCAGTATCACCAACTTACTAACTCTAATGACTTCAGTATTAATTGAGGAATTCAATTAATAGTGTAAATAGAATTGATTGGTCTTAGTCATAAGCAAGCCCATCCAAGCAAGAGATTAAACTGTGATTGCTTAGGCATCCAATTCCCCACTTCCAAACTTTAGAATAGCTTCGAGATCATTTATTAATGAAAAGTAATGCTTTTTTAGGTCCAGTTTTATTCTTTTATCAACTTCTTCTTTTAGGAGGAGTGAGAGAGTAATAATCGAATAGGTAATAGAAAATAAATCATGCTATTCATGCTCCCAAAATTGGTTGGAAGCATCCCATACTTTAATGATTTCTTTGTCCAACTGTCTTTAGTGATCATTCTGTTACTTAATTCTTTGAGTGGATGCAGACTCCACCTTTGTGCATCATATCAGATCTTATTTTTCACAATTTCATTTTATCTTCTAAATTGTGTATTAAGAGTGTTTTCTGAATTAAATAAAACTATAGAGGCGTTTATTCCCTAATTTGTAATTGAATATAAGTCATATGATAATTAAAAAGCAGAGGTTGCCACTGAACATCAAATCGTGTATTTGTTGTGGTAGTTTACCATACTAATATGAGGGGCCTCATAAATACATTAATGGAACCAGCTGGTGTTTTTTGTTCCAACTCCAAAAGAGTCACTTTCGCACACCACCTGGCACCTGCTGCTATTGCTGCACACCAGAAAATCAAATCTTTCCTTTCCCAGTCGGACATGACCATATTGACCTCTACTCGTGCACTAGTCATTGGTTTGCTACAGGTTTCTTTCCATCATTTCATTTTGCTTGTCAAGATTAATCCTGCAAAAATGAAATAGTAATGATTCTTATACTTTTCCGCTAATTATCATGGAGGGCTGATTCTGTTGTTGTTACATTGAGCTATAGAGTAGAACTCTAAGGTGTGAAAAAGTAATAATTCGGCGATTTGGTCCATTCTGTCGAATGGAATCCTTAACTTAAACCGTTAAGTAGTTCTTGTTGTCCATTTTTATTAATAAAAATAATATAACATTCCAAAATTAACTTGGGACTATTTCCTCAAGTGCTTGTTGTATTACTTTATACATAACCTGTCGGGGAGTCTAGAAGTGAAATTAGATTTAGCATAAATGATAACACATGCGTGAAGACAACAAGGGGCTGCAAGTGCGACATCGGGGTATCCTTCATCAAAATGTATGTCCCCTCCATTCAATGTAAAAAAAGAAAAGAGCTAATAACAGTTCTAACAGTAAACAATTTATATACATGTATACGATTCAAAGAAGAGAATCTAGTCCACTGTCTACAATAAGAAACCAAAATAGTAGGAATGAGGATCCAAAAAGACCGGTATCTGTGTTCTCTTCCTGTTACTCTTTAGCTTCTTCGCATCTCTCTCTGTCTCTTTCTTCCTTTCTATAGACATAACTTCTCAGAAGTTGCAGCCCTCGCCAGAGAGAGACTGAAAGAGACATATATACAGGTGCTTGGGGTGTGTGGAAAGATCCGAGCGTTCTTGACTCGGGTTTCTTCCATGCCCCTTTATTTGCTCTATCCTCATCATCAGGTTCTTGCTCTTCTCTTCTCTCACATGCATTTCCTTGAAACATTTCATATTTCATTTTTTATGTCTTGTTATTTCCCCCAGCGACAAAGTTTCTTACTTTTGTATCCATACAATACAACATGGGATACTGTATCTGTTCTGTTTCTTTAAACGGTGACAAATGTGTTACGTTAACCGTGTTCGTGAATTGTGACTCGAAAATTGTTTTTTGTTTTTATTTTTTCTATATGATCAAAAATTCAACACTCATCATTGCCATCCTTTCTCTGTTCTTCTTATGTTTCTTTGATATCCCAA
Organism: Erythroxylum ulei; assembly: GCA_027564395.1. Lineage (NCBI taxonomy): Eukaryota > Viridiplantae > Streptophyta > Magnoliopsida > Malpighiales > Erythroxylaceae > Erythroxylum > Erythroxylum ulei. The sequence goes on from JANITX010000003.1 coordinate 25,546,657, forward strand.
ATGGAACTTGGTCTTTCTTTTGTTGATTGGTAAATTGTTTTGATATTGATCGGTCGGACTCAAACTCACCAGTTATTCAACCTCGACGTTTTCATGTACTCTTGGACAATTGGTGGACACTTTGGATGTCAAATTACACGTCTTTGTTTTGTCTTTTACCATTGTAGCAATGGGGCGACTTGTAGTTATCTGATTCGGTTTCGCTGTGTTTAGTGATTGTTATAAAGGAGAAAAGAAAAACCTTTCATGCCTATCTTAGTTGTGTTGTAATACTGTTTCTGGTAAGAATTGGGCTATAGGATTTCTATGTTTTTGGAGTTTCAAGTAGTTCCTAGAGATGTATATGTATAGTTTTTCACAGACAAGTGCTTATGCATTTTAATTATTATTTTCTTCAGGTGTGGGCAACTAGGACTTAGGCCTCTGTATGCTATGGAACTTGATTTTTCTTGAATCAGACGGCATCTTTTGCACTAAAGCTAACTTTGCTTTCTGGACTAGCGGAATAGTTGATTCGGTAAGTTGCCACTGGAGACTCTGACTTTATGTTTGTCTGGTTGTCTGCCCATATGCTTCCCTTTCCTTTTATATGGAATAAACAGATAAATAAATGCAGTAGTCTAGGTAATTTGTTCTTGGGATTTCATAATCTACAAGCTTAAATTTTTATCTGTAATCTCGGAACTCATCCTAATTTTCTTATGACAAATAGCCTTGAATTTGTGACTGGTCTATCCAAGATTGGACGATCTACTAATTTATTGGGATTTAATAAAGAAGTCCCTGGTGAAGTTCATATTTATCTTTGTTTGACGCGTTCGCATGTCAATATGAATGCTGGTCTCTGCATAAGTGTAGCTGACACAGCTCTGTTCTTTCATCATTTTGTCCTTTTGATGTGAAGCTTCCTTCTAATTTTTACTGTTCATCCTCGATTTTGGTTGATCCAAGTCTTCAGCTTTCTACAATATTAAATTTTTGTAACGCAAACGCAGGTGCCATTATTATTTGCCTGGAATTCCTGGGATATTCTGTTCTCGTATGAAGTAAAAGTTTAGAAAGGGTATAGAAAATTGTTGTGATAATGGGGGCTTGTTACTCCACATCTAATGCAAGGATAAAACCAACCAAGTCCAAGAAGGGTCGTTATAGAGTTGGCAGGCGTTGCAGAAAGATTTCCTCAACTATTGGCGACGTCCCTATGACGCGGCTTAGTGATGCTGGAGTAAGTGATATTGCTGTTAGTGAATTTGTGCACCTCGATTATGAGAAGGGTGCTGCAACTACCTGCAAGAGATCTGAAGTCTCCAACAAGTCATTTCATCACACTCAGCTACAATGGAACCATAGTCAAATTGATGAAAATGGTGTGTTCTCCTTCTATTATAGGAAAGTCCAAATCTGCAAATATGAATGTTACTAGAAAAGCGTTTAGGATTTTATACGCTTGGTCTGGAAATAGCAAGCATATTGGTATAAGATAAGATGAATATGTACATGTAAACAATTTCTGCTTAGGTTATGGGTTATACATGTAAGCTTATCAGTATCTATTTCATTCCTGAATTTGAAACTTCAATAATTTGCAGGAATATGCCAAGAGGAGGTGTGGTTTGACTCGGTTAGTATTATAGACTCGGATTCAGAGGATGACTTCATCAGTGTGCACGGAGGTGAGACACTTGCAAACCTTAGCAATCGTATGGTAACTTATTAATGTTATGATTTTGAGAATGATAGCAAGTTCTTATACTTGGCTTTAATTGTTTCTTTGACCAATCAGACGGCTTTTCTTCAGTAAGTAGTGCAATTGGATATAAACCAAATTCTCAATTGCTTGAGTACGGAACTGCATCCCACTTCGTTGACACTGGGTCCAAGTACGAGGGCTTCTACGAAAGTTACCTGAAAATAGATGGAGGGGGTTCAAGAGGTGATGACATTTTGACTAAGAGAAAGAAAGCATTTGATGATGCACTTGAAAGTTTTAAAGGACTTGAAGATGGCGCACATGAGGTAGAGGAGAGGAATCAAGAAAACAGAAAGAAATCAACAGTTATCACTCTCTCTTTGAAGAGGAAATCCTGTGACGGAGGGCAGACAACTGAATTCTGTAAGTATCAATCCTTGCAGGTGTTATTAGTAAACCATACCATGAAACTTGAGATTCCATCATAAATGAGTACTTAAACTGGTGCAGCTGAGAGTTTGTTATACCGTCCGAGGGCGGGGAACCTGATTCAAAGTTCAGCAGGAAGGAAACTAACTTCAGCTTCTTGGTCTGAGGTTTCACCTTCAGTTTTCAAGCTTCGTGGGATGAACTTTTTCAGGCATGTCTTTATGATCTCTGTCTATTGTCATTGATGTCTATCTTTCGTTTGTGCATAAATTATGAGTCCAGATCTTCTGTCTAGTTTTACTCCGTCTTATTCTGTCTCATAGAATCTCAGCCATTTATTTTGCGGGCTCCATATGGGACCTACATAAATAAATGGCTGAAATTTATTGGACACAATAAGACACCATAATATTAGACAGAGGATCTAAACTCATAAATTATGAGGTTATAGCAACTAAAGCTCTAACTTTAATGATGCAGTAATAAGCATAAGTCACCTGCGCCGGACTACTGCCCATATGTACCTATTGGCGTTGATTTATTTGTATGCCCACGAAAGATACATCACATTGCTCAGCACCTTGAACTTCCACATTCCCAACCTCATGAGAGGTTACCCTCATTGTTGATTCTCAACATACAGGTACTTTCTCCTTTAAAACTGCACTCTAGAAGATTTACAGTCCTCACTGACATGTCAGATGGTTATTTTGTATTGATTTAGGTTGTTCATCTTGCAGCTTCCCACTTATCCTGTTGCCCTGTTTCAAGCTGAAGATGACGGAGAAGGCATGAGCCTTGTCTTATATTTTAAACTGACTGAGAACTTTGACAAAGAGATCTCGTCTTATTTTCAAGATAGTATCAAGGTATATACTTATACAAGTGCTTCATGTTAATCGAGTTCATGATCATTGGCTTCTTATCCATAATAGAGAGTAGACATCTCTGCTAATTTCTCATTTTGCTTTCTGTTCCAGAGACTCGTTGATGATGAGATGGAAAAGACTAGAGGCTTTGGAAAGAACAGCGTTATTCCTTTCAGAGAAAGGCTAAAAATTTTGGCTGGTCTGGTTAATCCAGAGGACTTGCAGTTGAGCTCTGCAGAAAGGAAGCTTCTCCTGGCTTATAACGACAAACCAGTGCTTTCTCGCCCTCAACACAATTTCTTCAAGGTAACCATAATTTTCCCGATCCATGGGCCCTCAGTTTGATTAGGGTAGCTACTGGGTGTAAATAAGATTTGGAATGCATTTGTGTGTGTGTGCTATGAAATTCCTTTCCTGAATAATTTGAGTTCTGCTGTGACATGGTAGAATGGAAGTTTTTCCTTTGTTAAGTCTGATACGATAATGTTCTAACGTTTTGTAGCTCTAACACTATGCAGGGGCCAAACTATTTCGAGATTGACCTGGATATTCATCGTTTCAGCTACATATCTAGGAAAGGGCTTGAAGCATTCCGACATCGTCTTCGACATGGCATAGCTAATGTGGGCTTAACTATTCAGGTATTTGTCAATGGAGCAACTAATTCAAAACAAGCAGAATCCATTAGTTTGCTACTTCATTAACCTGCTCTATCTGTGGTGGTCTTTTAGGCACAACAGCAAGAGGAGCTGCCAGAGCGTGTGCTTTGCTGCGTGAGCTTGAACAAAATTGATTTTGTAAATCATGGCCAAATACCTACCCTTGTAGCTGGAGATGCTTGATTTTGGTGTCATTTCAAGGATACCATTCTGGCTAATAGAAAGAAATTACGTGGTCACCATCTTTGTAGAAGTTGAATCATCATGAAGACATGCTGACAAAGAAAAGAAAATCCTTTTGATTATAGTCTTGGCTTAGCTTCTAATGGTTGGTTTCCACTACGATCATGTTACCTTTGATCAAGTGTAATTCAATCTGTTTGCACCGACTCCGTGGACGTTATGCCTTGAGGACTGCCTCGTGCCCTAAATGTGCCATCCATAAAGCCAGTTCGAGCATTCAAACATGGACGCTTACAATTTGTCTCTGACCTTTGCTACTTTTCCAGATAGAAATCGACCATGGTTTATCCATGTCTAAACAAATATGGCTTGCTCTGCAATCCTATTATTGAAGTCACGATGCCACATCTCTTCAATTTTCTTCCCAGCAAATTATCAGGGAGTCTTATATAATACAAAAAATTCTAGGTCAATCTTCTCCGAGATAATCCAGTAATAAGTAGACTCAACTTTTCATTTTCAAGGCTTGGTTAAAAAACTTAACAAATTTAACCCTAAAAGTTTTAAATCGTTTAACTTTTTAGTTCAAGTTTTAATTTTTTAGTTTGATTTATTTTAAGAACTTTTATTATTAAAAACTGATTAATTAATTAATTAATTAATCAATTTTTATAAATTAATAAATTATTATAAATCAATTAATTTTCATGTAATATTATCTTTTTTCAATTAAACTTCAAATTCGTTAATAAGTAAAGACAATCTCATATTTCAAATTCTTTAATTTTATTTAATCTTTAGCTGATTTTATGATAGTCTAATATTAATTAAAATTTTTAAACCTTAAATATTTTATTTTATCAGTTTAATTTCTAATCCGGTTTTTAAAATATTGAGCACCACGATAGCTGCACAAAGACAGTCTTATGTTCACCAGTTGAAACTTGCACTAAGTTTTTTCTTGCAACTAAAATGGTTAAGAATGTTATGTGCACCGTGAACTTATACTTAATTCAAATGTTAACATCTCTGTCTTCATATATAAAGTCGAGCAATGACACAAATTTGAGCACTGAAGATAGATGTCATATGCAAGTGCTTAACCACCAGGACCAGAACTTGCACAACTCTTTTTTTTTATTACACGGGGAAGAAAACAAGGAGGCTAGCTCCGATAATCTAATCCCCGACGCAGGGATCTAGGGTAAAGAGTTCCTTGCTGGTCCCTGTGGAGTTCATCTAAAAGGCTTCAGGGAGGCTCGCGCAGTAAATGTAGGCCCGACGCCGCGGCCGTGGCTAGAGAAGCCAAATGATCCGCACAGCAGTTCCCCTCTCGAGGTGTGTGTGTCAAATGTACGTCCCAGTCTCGACGAAGCAAGGCGCGAATACCTGTCACCAAAACAGGAATCTTAGTGAGATCAAAAAGAGAGGCCGAAAGAATATTAATGACCTCAAGGGAATCCACTTCCAGAAGCAAGCGGCGATAACCCTAATCCCAGGCCAAAAGCAACCCAGAATACACCCCGTTGCACAACTCTGGCCAAACTATAGGACAAATAAACCAGGACAAGGTACTAATACTAATAGGTTTCCGCAGAAGCTAACGGGAAAATAAGGTAAAATACCTTATCACACTTATTACTTTCTGTATTTTCATTACAGAAGAATGCACAGAACATCAATTATGTTGTATGCTGTATGCCCTAATAAACTAGTTAAATACAACTTGCTCATCCAAGAAGATACTTCTCCGGAGCAACTCCTTTCATAATCTTTCTTTCTTTTGCATTCATACGGATATGTTATCACATACCACTATTATGCAAACAATGGCCTCACGCATGAAAGAAAAAACATTTTTAACCATATGTAAATGTTTAAGGTCATCCCTTTCATAGAAACTAGGTTATCTGCTCTTCTTTTATCTGGAATCGTGCTACAGGTTGCTGATCGCTACCATTGAAATTCCTGTGTTCACTTAAAAGGATTGTCTGGCCTTAATTACAACCCATTAGAATTGGAAGCATTGTGGATGCTACTTTTAGCAGCTGGCACTGTAGTACCCTACTCCCGCAATGACCCGAACCTGACATCGATGGTGATATTCGAGTCCGTGCCCCGCGAGGGTGGCACACTAAAGCACTCAATCACTCGAAAATCAATACAATTTTTTTTGAAAAATCAATGACACATTTTGCGGAAATCATTACTCAAATTGGGCCCACATTCATTTATAAACATTGTCACTTAACAC
>JANITX010000003.1:25593800-25613380 GCA_027564395.1 Erythroxylum ulei
TTCTTAGAAAATAAGAACGAGGATGAGAAGTTACCAAGAGGATGATAGATATATTGAATTGATGTATGATTGAGGACAAGGATGAGTTCGGTGTAGAGGAATTTGATAAGATATGATTAGGTCATATTAATTGAACTTGTCTCTTTTGTTTTGGGTTGATTTTAGTTCGTAGTTAGTACAATTGATATTTATTTATTTTCGTATGATGTGACAAGTGGAGATTGGATTAAATTTGTATTGAAATATCTAATTGCAGTATCATTTAGTAAAGCTATAAATTTTGGAACGATGGAGTCAAAGACGATAGATTGATGAAACTGATAAGACGAAATTGTGTTTATAGTCGGATTCACTATAAAATGCTCACCCTAATTAGGAGACTTTATTTTTAGCCTTATTATATAGGGATTTTGATTTGTTTCAAACATTATCTTTAGAATATTCATACATTATAGTTTTGGGAGAGGGAAGAACATGCTATGCTTATTATTATTATTTTCTTTGTCTTTCTTTTGTTTGCTTTCTTCTATCTCAATGAGGAAAGATAGCCATGAGTGACTAAATCTAAATTTTTTGATTCAAAGGGACTATAAACTCTATTTGTAACTTTACAAGATTTTGTTCTAAACTTGAATTTTATTTTAATTCAAGTATTTTTATTTCTTGTTCTTCTATTTCATAAATAATTAATATTGATTGATATGATAAATTAATTCAGTATTTATTATTCTATTATTATCCATGAGTTCAATAATCCATAATTGTCATAAATGATTAGTAAAAGCAGCAAATAGGTTATTTATGTATTTGCATATTTAACTCATGAGAAACATGTGTAGTTATCTCGATAATTTAATTTAAGGTTTAATTTTTTTATTAAGTTTATTGTTATCATTTAATTGATATGGAATGTTATCATACTCAATCAATTAATGGTAAGTTTTTATTTAAATATTAGGTTTAAATCAATTAATTTAGGAAAATTGAGACTTATTATGGTTATGCTAATAGGTTTCAAACTAACTACTTGAGTTATAAAAATTTATTCTTTTAAGACCAATGATCAAAGTGATAATTAGATGAGATTTTTTTCTTGAATTAGACTAACGAGTTCATCAACATGTTAGCTACATCCTATAAAGTGTGAACCTTTTCTAATAAGATCTGACTATATGCAATCAAGTTTTTGATCTTATGAAACCTCACATTCTTTACAACATCCCTTATCCATCTATCTTTTTCTTGACTGTCCCTAGTGCCTTGAAAGATACTTGCACCCTCATATTACTAATGGCGATAGCATACATGACTAAGTCTCTCAAACTAAATCTCTTTGGTCGCTTGATGGTCCGTACCATTCTATTCTTGGTTATAATATTCTAATGCTTTTTTTCTTAACATTATTCTATCTCCTGAACTAGAATTTTCAACCCCCCTTTAACATTTGTTCTAGGTTGTTTTGGTACCATTTATACCACCTTTAAACTAGTACTGCTCACTATTGGCTTTAACACATCCTTTCCATATGTTTACCTCAACATATGTAACTCCCCAAATGTTATATCCATAAAGGTTACTCTAGACTTTCTACTAAACATATGAAACTTACAAAATTATACCTTCATGTATTTTTCATCCTTTAATAAGCTCCCTTTATGAGGTTTTATCATCTCTTACTTACCATGATGACTCATCCATATATACTATATTATAGTACTATCATCCTTCTATCTTGAAGATTGAGAAACAACTATCAATCTCAATTTTGTCTTCCCCATAAAGGTATAGATTTCATGTTGTAATTTTCTTTTTGTCATGGTAAATGTACCCCTTGCCACCTTAAGTTGCTTATTGTAACCAAGGAAAAACTTATACCCTTTATTACTCCCTAATGGCACCTAAAGGAGGTGATTTAGGTGTTAATAAATTTTAAACAAAATAATTGCTAACTTAGTATATTAATAAGCACAATTTATAAAAAATGAATATGTGATATAAAATAATAAATTTTAAGAACACATTTAAGTAGTAATGTAAAAAGAGTAAGGAAAAAAGTGCAAACTGATTTATAGTGATTTGACAAATAACCCTTATTTATGTCTACTTCTAAAACTCTTTCCTAGAATTCTACTTTGAATATTATTTAATGGCGAAGATAAACTTTGTCCAATCTTTTCTCGATAAAGAGGAATCATTATATAATCTTTCTTAATAGTAAAGAGAAACCTCAATGCCACTTAAACACTCACAAATATAACAAATAAAATCCTAATAGAAGCCTAAAACTCAAGATATCTCATTATATCACTTTGATAATACCAAAGAGGCTCACTCACTTAAATATAAGACAATACATGTTGAAATGGTTAATAACACTTAGAAAAAATGTGTATAACACACCCAAATGCCTCCCTATACAAGAACCAATGAGAAAATATGTATTTATAGGATTTTAGGGACCTCTTTACTAGTCATTGGAGCTAAAACTAGTCGTTATAATGACTAGTTTTGGCACGCTAATTTTCCATTAGGTTATATTAGTCAACAAATGTTCATTCATTATACAAAATATATTAGTTATTACACAATGTTTTACTTTTAGGGTATATTAGTTGACTAATATGTCCCCTCGAAGGACATTGGTTGACCACATCACCATACTAATTAATTAATATGTTAACAAACAAGCCTGTTATATGTTTAACCTACATTGATCTACCATTAACACATATTAATCGATTAATCCCTAAAATCATAATTTTAATAACTTCAAATGCTCCAATTTTTTATTTAAAGCAATTATAATTAAAAAATAATTTCTAAATTGTCTTCTAGAGAATGTTTGAAAGATTAAGAGGCTTGTCTTTAAAATTCAAAAGCTTTAATACATTTTGATGAATGAAAAGACTTATATAATGAAGTAAGATAAAAATGTTTATGAATGCTGACCCTTTAAGATTATCAAAGTGCCTAAATGAGATTACAATCAATATTACAAAATATAGAATGACCTTAATGCACCTTACTTTTCTTTTATTCTTGACTTGATCTTCACATTAAAGGTTACAAACTTTAACTTTTTATCATTTTCATAAAGTATCTTCTTAAGTTATGGCTACATCTTGTTCTTATATTATTTCCCATCTTAATAATAAACTCATTAATATTTATTTTTTATTATTATCAAAAATCAATTGGAGCTTTCCTTAGTTTAACACCCTTGACTATCAAAGGTACATATAAAAGTTACATTCTTCCAAAGCTCAGGAACATACTAGATATTCAATATTCTAACAATTCCATCATACATTTTGATCTAAACTGAATAACTGTCTTTGATAACATACTCTTTGTTATTATCCATTCTAACAGTACCATTTTGTTCTTTAAAATAACATGCATAATCTTTATTGAAAGTCATTTGATAGACGAATCACTATCTATTAGCCATCAATTTATAAAAACAAAATTACACATAATCAAAATATCACTACTTCCATCCTCTTAATCGAAACTCTCCTAGACTATAATAATATTTGCTTTTTCATATGTTTTTCTTTTCTTATTTCTATCTTTTTGACGTAGATAATCCCCCTCAAAGTGCCATTTTTCTTTACAATTATAACATTAAAAATCTTTAGTATTTAATTTGGATCGTGAGTTACTCTTTTTTATAATATCCTTTTCTTTGTTCCTTCTTCTACCAATAAGCATATCCACATCCGATCCACTTTCATATATGTCAGAGACCTTTTTCTAGAATTATTTGGATATAGATCATCTTTTGTATCACTGATAGAAATAGTCTCTTTACCATATAACATGGTATTAACAAATTTCTCATATGAAATGGTCAGAAAAAGAAAACGATTATAGCTTAATCCTTATCCTTAATTTTAACCCTAACACTTGTAAATCTAAGATAAAGTGATTAAAATTATTAATAGGATCTTTCACTTGCATACTTCTGTCATTCTCAAGGTATACAAATGTTGTTCTTGATCTAAATAATTCGTAAGTGATTTTTTTTGATACTTAACTTTCAAGTTGTTGAGATACAAAGTAGTGATTATTTCATCAACCACCTCTTTCATAACCTCATCACCTAAACTCAATAATATTGTGTTGTATGTTTTTGATATAATTTTTTCCTTCAATTTTGTCCTTCTTTAAAGCTTTTATGATTTTTGACAACTTTTTTCTCCTTTCAATGTTGTTTCCCATCTTTATTGAATAAGAATCACCCTTATATTCACCTTTCATAGAGTGAGATCATTTGATCTATTAAATTTCTTAATATTAAACTTATAAAAAGACAACTTGACAACAAAGATTATGCTACAATACTAATTTTTATGATACCAATTATTGTGTAAAAATAAATAATATAGGAAGAAAATAAACTAAGTAAAATACAAGAATTTATATGGTTCAACCAATTATATGACCCACATCTATAGGTAATTAGATAGACTTCTTTTATTAATGTGAGAAAGATGATGCAAGAAAAATAGATGACAACAACCTTCTATATCTCTAAAAAATTTTACCTTACAAATCCCTTTATCAAGGTATTTGTAACCTAGGATTATTTATAAGAAGTTTAAATATAATTAAACTTTATTTCTACATAAGCCTAAAGTCACTTAAACTCTACTTTCATTAATATCCAATAACTCTAAAATTCTATTACCATACTTTTTAGAAAATCATGTCACAGTCTAACCCCTATTCCATACTTCATACTAACGTTGATTAACTTCTTACTTCAAATTTTTTTAAACTAATATGAGACCAACGTTGATCCCATAGTTAATCATAAAGCCAAGGAAGGTAATAATGTGACATATGCAATACTTACACCACCTCCTCTTGGTTTCAATATTTTGGCACTTTTATTAACACCTTGGTTCCTATTAGGAGCCCTATATCTATTTTTAGCCATCCTCATATGATACATTGGATTTAGTTATCCCAAAACCCTAAACAACCACTAAAAGAATACAAGAAAGCTCATAAAAAGCATGAATTTGTTTTTTTTTTCTTTTTAGCAGAACCAAAGTAATATAGATTAATTTGGCATCTTCGACAATGTTGTGAATACCGTACCGGATCTCGTACCAGATTGGATTCTAGTACAACACTGTATCGGTACCAGTCAATACCGAGTACAGCTTCGGGTAATTTTTTAAATTTATGAAATAGTCCTTGAATTTTTTCAAAAATTGCAAAATAGTTCATTGTCATATTGTACTGTATACTTTATAAGTTTATATCAACCCTAATTCCAAAAATTATAATAATAAATAATAACCACAATTAATATGAAATAACAATAATTTTTAGATATTTTACATATAAATAACAACCACAAATAATATGGAAAAAAAGAAAATCGTCATCACACAAATATAAAATTAAGAATAATACAAATTATTTAAAATATTACAGTTTCATCATATAATAAATAATAATTACATCAAAACATCCAATAAAAATAATAATAAACATCCTTAACTCTCAAACTATTACAACTTACTACCAGAGTTCATGATGAGAAACTAACCAAATGGAAGTCAAACCTGAAACAAAAACATTTATAATTACATTACATATATAGATTTTAACATATACATCAAATATAAGTAAAATTAAAAGAAGAAGAAAAACAAAAACTGGAACAAAAGCATTGACCCCGGTTATCATTTGGTATAAAATCTTCATTATTGAGAGGAGCTTTATCATCATTATCATCCAAATTCAATGCACCAAATGACATGTCAATGCTTTTCTATCCAAGATAATCTTCCAAGTCATTCACATCTACCAAATTTGGTTCCTTATATACCCAATCTGCCAAAAGATCGATATTATCAATGGAAATTAGATTAGTTGAACTACTTGTACTATTAAGACTCCTAGTAAATAATAAAATTTAATTATTAGAAAATTATAAGGAATTATATCGAAATTAATAATGATGATAACATACCTTTTTCAAAGCTTTAAATTGTAACGAACAAAAATCATGTCATTCAACCTCTTATGCTCCAATCTATTTCTTTTCTTAGAATGAATAAATTCAAATGTGCTCCAGTTTCGTTCACAACCTATTGCACTCACACATGTACTTAAAATCTTAATTGCAAACCTTTACAATTCTGAAACACCATTTCCAAATTGACCCCACCAAGAAACTGTAAGTCGTAAGATAACAAAAGTAGCGTTATAAACAAAATAAAGTGATAATTAATTTTCAACAAATAAGAAAAAGGAAACATCTAATACTTGGAGAAAGTTTTCCTCTTTGTTGAATAGCAATCGACATTCCAAAATCTCCAAAGATACCTTATAAAGCTTCATTTGTGAGATCAAGAGATCTTGTATTATGTTATGCCCAATAACTATTGTAATAGTTAATAGCATTCTTCTATTAAATTTAGCTTTCTTAGTAAAATCTGGTCTAAAATAGACAGTAGGATTCAAAAATACCCCACCTACAAACAATGGAGAAGAAAGTTGCCTTTCACATCTCTCATTGATGATTGCAACATACGGTGAGTACAAAGAAGGCCCATGTTACAGATTGGCCTTGATTGCTTCCTTCTCTCTCTCCATGACATCAAAAAAATAACCCATTGTTGGCTTTTCTTCATTATCAGTCAAGCGAAGCACCCTCACCAAAGGCTCACAAACTTAGATAATAAATTGGCGTTAAGATTAAATTTCTCTATCTTTTACTATAATTTTGGAAACCTCAACTCTAGCATTAGACCTATCATACTGAGATACAATTCACTTATCACTTGTAAATATTTGTCTTAACTCTTGCTTAATCATAACAAAAGACTGAAGTGATAAGAAATTTGTTGCAAATCTTATCACAGTAGGATGACACAAATTCTTAACATTGGTCCATTCCTTTCTCATTAATTTCAATACCCATACACAATTATAAATGAACTTGATTACCTTTTTAGCTTTCTGCATAGTCTCATCAATAATAGGAAAATACCTAGGATCCCCTATATTCTCCAACATTATGTTAATGCAATGTGTAACACAAGGAGTCCAAAAAAAACTATGCTTATTCTGCAATCTTTTTCTTGTCGCTTTATAAGTGAAATCATTGTCAATAATAAACTAAACAATATTTTCTGACCTTACTTCATTTGCAACTTTATCAAATATCTCAAACAAAGTCTCAATATGCCTAATATGGCCATATGCATCAATAAATTTCAAAAACATTGAGTCATTGATATATCATCATCATCACCCAGTACGAAATCTCACAATGAAGCGGGGTCTGGGGAAGTCTGATAGTACGAGCCTTACCCCTACATAGTAGAGATGTTGTTTCCGATAGACCCACATGCAAATGAGACAATATAAGAGTGATGCAAGTTAACAGAATATATACCGCAAAAAAAGTAAGAATAATAAATCACAAATAGTAATAATAATACGAAACACTTTATACAAATAATGAAGAAACAAATACAAAATACTAATAATAATGACGATGATGATGACGGTGATGATGATGATGATGATGATGACAATGATGATGATGATGATGATGATGATGATGATGATGATGATGATGATGATGATAATGATGACAATAGACTTGTCAGGATGCTCGAGGCAGTAAACTTATCAGCAGACGTGTGATGCTCTAACGAGTTTACGTTTATCTATCGCAATGCACTAACCACACATCATCATCTCCAACAAGCGCACTGTGCTTGGTTTAGTAGAAGATAGCTCCACTCGTTACGCATCATCCTGGGTAACGTTCATGGCTTACGAGAAAACGGATTAGTGTAGAACGTATTCGATCCACAAGACATTCACTATGCGTAACTAACAATAATCTATACTAATAACACATAATCACACTGGCATACAGAACTAATAAACGAAACTACCAAGGATGGCTTGAACAGCTATCCCTTACCTCCACCAACTTACGGGAGCCACACATGGCAATGACCACTGTCAACACACACACACACTATGCATCGAAAACTTAGATAGGCGGCAAAGTAGAAGTAATACACTTAGATACCTGAGAATGCTGAATCCCCTTCGACTGTCGAAGAGATGCAGCTTTCCCTACCCATCATCAACGAAGAAGTTGTAAAAAAAGATAGAAGAAACATTACCTGATAGCCACTGTCATATCCACCCTACTGGATGCATGCTTCGGCTAACTCTCATGGAGCTCACTTCCTCCTATTACGTCTCTAGCTTGTCTTCTTAGAATTCCATCTCTAGCTACTGTTCTGTACCGTCAGCCCTTTGTTGAGATCAACTCTACTTCAGCTTTAACAGCGGACTGCAACACCGCAACCGACAAGCCTATAATCGGCTTCTCAAAGAGGGTAATAAAAGTATACAACAAAAACCTTAACAAAGAGGGTAAGGAAATCTGTAAGCGAAAGGAAGTATGATGGAAAACTAATTTCCAAAATGATGGTTGATCCGTCTGCCAATTCTGATCCTCCCCTGTGTAGTACTCTTCCGGACATACTTCTTCGGTTCTTCATCTTCTCTATAGCTTAGCTTCAAAGTATGCTAGTCGTTATCAATCGTCTTTTAAGGTTGAAGAACAGAGTGAGTGGATGTTCAAAGAATCCTAGCTCAAGTTAACACATGGAGTTTCGATGTAAAAGGAACAAATAACCGCAAGGCCAAAACTATACTAACAACCCACTAAGTTACCGACTTTATCTAAAAACTTACACCGTCTGGTCAACATCATCGACAAAAACCCCTTTGTGTGTGAAGATCCGCGCACGGAGAGAGCAGATCTGGAGGTTTCAGGGCCTAAAACCTGGAACTTACAGCACGTATCTCTTATTCTGTGTTTAAGAAAAGAGAAAAGGTACTTACAGTAGTTAGAGATCAGGTATCATCGCAAACAGTGGAGGCAGCTATTTTAATTCGAGATTAGGCGTCATCGCTTCGAGAAGCCATAATCGGAGGGAGAGTACGCACTTGTGATTGCTCTATATCGTTTTTAGCTAGCGGTGTCCCAGATCTCTTGTTTCCTATTTTCCAACCATCACACATGATTGAACACCCATAAGTAGCCCAATTCACTCTTCTTTCTGCCAAATAATTTCTAATTTCAGAAACAGAGCAACTCAAAAGTTTACCTCTTAAGTTATCAATCGAAGGAGCTTTATATCCTGGACTATAAGAGGCTATAACATCCACCATAGGCTGATAAAAGTATAGCTAGGAAGCATTGAATGATGAACTTATATCATACCACGATCTAGCTACTGCCATATCTACATTATAAGTTGCATCTCTTGATTACATGGCACTACAAATTGAATGT
This sequence comes from Erythroxylum ulei, assembly GCA_027564395.1. Lineage (NCBI taxonomy): Eukaryota > Viridiplantae > Streptophyta > Magnoliopsida > Malpighiales > Erythroxylaceae > Erythroxylum > Erythroxylum ulei. Next base: position 25,603,156 of record JANITX010000003.1, read on the forward strand.
TCGACTCTAGAAGTTGTTCGTGGTGTAAAAAAACTAGTCACATGTCTTCTTCTTTTCCTATCATCAGGTTCAGGTGTTTCTTGTTGGCCCTGGGATGGAACACTACCACTACCACGACCATCTTCAATATTTTCATAATCACCACGAAAACCAGCAAACGAACTTTCACTACCAATTTAAAAATTCAACCTTTCCCTTCTATCTTTCTCATGTTGATATTCTTCAAGCAATGTTTTCATTTGTCACTTCACATCATGACTTATTTTTTTACAGGGTTCCACATCTCCTTTAACCCTAGCTAAATGTTCCTTTAATCGGGTGATTCCTCTACTTTTCAAATGCTTGTTACAAAACAAGCAAATAGTATGGTTCCTCATATCAGAAACCAATGCAATATGAGCCCAAACTAGATTATTGTATTTTCCTAAAGTGGTTTGATCAGGAGTACTTGAACTTCCTTCCATTTATCTGTAAAAATAAATGAATGCATATATCAAAAAAATAACACATAATGTCATTACACAATACGCATGTCCATCTTCTATAATATAACTCATTTTGTATGATTACATCATACACAATTCAATTTCATCGAACATAATTCAATATAAGTCAAAAACTAACAATTCAATTATTTAACATACATAATTACACAAAACATACAGAAACAATTTCCAGTTCCAAATTTCAACAATTTCATTTCTAACATTTTCCAACAATTTCAATTTAACCATTACAAAACATACATAAACAATTTCCACTTTCAACAATTTCATTTCTCACAATTTCGAACAATTTCAATTCAAAGTTTCAAACATCACAAAACATACATGAAACAATTTTCATTTCCAACAATCACAAAAATATACATAAAAATTTTTCATTTCTAACAATTTTCAACAATTTCCATTTCCAATAATCACAAAACATACATAAAAACAATTTCTACTTCCAACAATCACAAAACATACATAAACAATTTCCACCTTCAACATTTTCCAGTTCAAGGAATCAATTTATTTTCCCGTTCCACACTTCTGTGTTTACTTATCAAAGTCTCAACGTATTGAAATATAATTTGGAACTAGAATTACCATAAATACCTTGAATCACATAATTACTTGTTAAAATTATGGTGGCTATATTATGGAACCCCTTTTTTAAAAAAATTTGGACCCTCAAAAGTCAAAATGTTTGTTGGACTATTGTAAACTATACCTTTTTAAGAAAATTAGGTCCATCAATGTAAAAAAATCGAATGTGTATTTAACAACATTAACCAGAAGACAATTATCTCACAGTAACACCTTATCTATTTGTATACATTGCTTTTGAGTTTTTTGACATAAAATTAATGTAAAATCTAACACGTAAAAGTTATACTTAAATAATGTAGTCGAGTTAGATAAACCTCACTTATAATTGGTAAAAGTTCAACTTTTGTCAAATGAATTATATGATATATATTTGTAAAAAAAGAATAATAAATTTATTTCATTCATATTTAAGTATAAAGAAATACTAAAGGAAATTGGTAATCAAACATTAAACTTTATAATATCAACCCCCCTAAAAAAATTAACAAAACGGATACATAAGAACTGATTTTGTATATATATGTCTATTAACAAAACTGATAACAAGCAACACACTTTCACTCCACACCTACAGTCCGTTCCAGTTCCACACTTCAATTCCACATCCACATTTTGTGTCTATATGTCTATTAACAACTCCAATGAATCAATTTACATGTTTCAGTTTCATACTTTCACAGTTCCACTCCACATCGACAGTCCACACAACAAGCAACACAACAACAAATTAACAAATTTCATTCCCAATTCACAAAAAACACAAATAATTCTATTCACAATTTACAAAACATACATAAAGTCATAAACATACACCCAATTATTTTAAAATTCAACAATAATTTCAATGAGTTGAGTTGAGTAGGAAATAGATCCGGATCTATTTCAGATCTAGTGTGAAAGAGGAGACCCGAGACTCCCAGAGTGGTAGGTGGGTTGGTGGGGCGTTGGTGGTGATCTGGCGACGTCGGTGGTGGTGGGTGGTGGCAAGTGGTGGGCATTGAGAGAGATAGCGAGATGTGTGAGAGAGAAATAAAAAAATTAGGAGAAGCCAAAGATCTGGAGCTTTGATGGTGGTGGTAGGTGGTGAGTCGAGAGAGATATTGATATGTGAAAGAAAAAATTTAGGTTTGGGAATGGGGAGGGAGGTGTTGTCGTGCGGTGCAGCGATAGAGGTTGTCCGGCCGATGGTGACGATGAAGAAGAGAGACTAAGAGAGTGAATATGTGAGTGAGAGTGAGAGTGTGAGATGAGAGAAAGAAGAAGTGTGTGGGGTTCAAAATTTTTATTTTTGCAGATATACTTCTACATTTTTAAAAATTTTAAGTACCGGCCGATATATAACTGATATTATGAATACCGTAAGTACCAATCAGTACCATGCGAAATATACTGATATTTACACATAGTACAGACGACCCTACCTTTTATTATTTTGGTACTTACCGGTACGGAATGGAACACAAAACCCTGCATCTCCGGATCCAAAATAACATATTTTTCTGAAAGATCTTGTATCTTATTCGTTTTCTTTTTACGTAAGAAAATTGAGTCCACGTGACGTGGTACAGATTCCAAGGGAAGTCAAAAGGACTTGAAGATAAGCCTCAACAACAGCAATGACAGAAAGGGAAGACATCGCTAGTAGACCCAAATGGAGATTGAGGACATTCACTTAACCAGACCAATTCGTTGCATCGTTAAACTTGGTCAGTCATTTCTCGTTCAATTTGCATTTCATCTTTCATTGTATACTCACCGATCGTTCAGAAGCTGACCGAATTATTAAAGGCTGTAGCAACTTCACTTAGCATTACTAAATTGAGAGAGTGATGACAAACGAGCAATAATTTATGTTCTTTTGCCTGATTCACTTGAATCTGTAGCATTTATGTCAAATTTCTCCAAAACTGATAGCGCGGTAACGTTTCGAGCCAACTTTTCTTCGTTGAGCTGCTTATTCTAAAAGTTTAATTGTGAGTAGAGAAATGGACTGATAAATAATGAACTTCTACTTCTCATCTTGTATGTATTAGTTTTTTATTGAGATTAATCAAAAGAGTTACAGGAGGAGCAGCCATAACCTGTAAGAATGAGCTAGAGAAGATCAACGAAGAGAATCTGGATGCCGTCTCATCACAGCTAAGGCAAGCTATGATTAATGGGTCTGACTTCCAAAAGGTTGTTGGGATGGACTGGAGCAAGAGATTCGGAAAGTTGGAACCTTCATGTGAGCTGGACGATTTTAAAGACCAAAGCAAATTGGATACCAACAGTTTTATTGTCGTTCATGGAGCAGGTTATTTGCCTAGCTACTTATTTAATCAGCACTTCATGTGTTTGTACGGACTATTTTGCTTCGTGCAATGATGATAGTGTTGTTAGATTTATGTGAATCAACAATAAGAGTTTGTTTCTGGGTATAAAGAGTACGGCTGTTAGACTTTTAGGGATATGAAGATTCAATAAAAAGGAGGGGATAAATAATTGTTGGACTATTTGAAGCTACATAATTGAAATTTAATTTGCACCCTTTGTTGTTGACTTAAGGTTCTTTTGGGCATTTTCAAGCAAGCAAATCAGGGGTGCATAAAGGAGGAGTGAATCAACCTCTTGTCAAAGCTGGTTTTGTTGCCACACGTATTTCTGTAGGATTTACTTTCTCTGCTCTGTATTGTTTCCCCTAGTTGTTTCTTCTTTTCCATTCATTTTAGGTAATGTAGCAAATCTGCAATCTATTATAGTGCTTTTAAATTAAAGACATTCTTATTGTACTCAAATGAAATAGAGGTGGAAGGAGAATATTACCAATTTACAGAGGTTGATGCATCTCTGAAAGTTCCAGTTATATGTAACTAATGGAATGTTTTCCTACTTCTGTAAAATCCCAATATGATAATGCACCTTGACGTTGTAATACTTTTTAGAGAAACGCTTCTTGTAATTTTTAAGGATAGTTGTGGCCTCAGAATAGCAATTCGTTGCCCTGATAGGATGGATTTCTCACTTCTAAATTAAAGTGGGTCTCCACTTGATGTATGAGAATCTAAGCCTTGTTAAGTACTTCTGACCTTTGAATTCCTCTTATTCTGCATCATAGAAGTACCTTAGAAATTCAATTTTCGTTTCTGATCTGGTTCATCTAAGTAAGAAGGTTCTTTTTCACTGTGCTTCAATGATAGCATTTTTCTAAAAAAAATTTTCCTCCCTCAAATCATCTGAACTTTTATGTATGTATTTAACTTGTATTTTTTTGCCCCACTTACAATTTTACTTGGTTGTTGTTCAGGTTACAATTCTCAACCTTGAAATTGTTCGAGCATTGGCCAGAGGTATTGACATAGTAATCGGAAGGCAAACATCTATTATGTCATATGCAAGTGCAACTTGAAATTGTGGTGGTGCTAGAAATGCTAGTCATCTGAATTTAGATGTCACAGAATTCATACTGGCACAATATACTACAATAATTATGAATGATTTATGAACTCTGCTTCTAGATGTGGATCATATAACTCTTAACAAATTTTGTTCTTTTCTGGCAGAGGGTATTCCTTCCATCGGAATGTCTCCATTTTCATGCGGATGGTCAACCTCTGAAAGAAATGTTAGTTATTGAGATAGTAGTTTGTGTTTTATTCCTCAGATGGATATGTAGACAGTTCTTTACTCTCCCTTTGATTTACCATGTCATGCCGTCATGCAATATGATTACCTTTTAAGCCTGGACTCTAATTCTCAGATTGCATCAGCTGATGTCTCAGCAGTGGCTAAGGCAGTCAACTCTGGGTTTGTACCTGTAAGATAAAATTCTTTGATTAGCCCTAAGACTGGTTTAGTTGCATACAGTGTCTTGTCGCATTTCTTCGTATAACACACATGATCAGTTTAACTAAATGTTTATGTATCATTGCCATTGATTGTATCTTCTCTTTTTGGTCATTGTTGTAATAAGAAACTGATTTCCTCTGGTTACACCAAAGTTCTGATTCACAAGTTGTAGCCTAGTTTGAGTTCTGGATTATCTTCTAAGGCAATAAAATGGAAACTTCAATTGCTAGAGATATTTAAATTTGATGAGTTTTCCAAAGTTATTTGCCCCTAAATCTCAATTTGAAATTTCCTTGTTATTAGTTCTTTAGTTTTTCTACCCCTTTGTGCTCATTGACTGTAGACCAGACACAGAATTTGACAATGACACAAGTGGTATTGCCCTTGGAGGCTTTTAACTATGCTAAATGTACCAATGACTCTAGTTGTGTATCCTAAGGCTGACAAAGTTGATGAATAAAGATGGTGGACATCTAGAGGCAAAATGGCAAACATAGAAAGGTGAAGGTTAAAAATAAATAAATGAGAAGAAACAAAGTGAAGAAATCTCTCAAACACCAAGAAGGATTATTAGCATGTTGAAACACATGTCTGTGGTGGAGATGCTCCAATTTCAATAGTTGTTAGTTGGCCAAACTAGCTCACTGTAATACATTTGTCTATAAACCTCCTAGTTTTGTTTGCATTTTTATATGGTAACAATCCTTGCAGCATTTTGTTGCTCTATGTGAACCATATTTTGTGACCTGTTCCTCTTTTATGGCATGTTTCATTTGCTTTCTAGGTTATTCATGGAGATGCAGTTCTTGATGAAGCACAGGTTTGTTTTCTCTGAGGATAGGTACTTTGTTGTTCTAGTTATCAGAGATTGACATTGACATCTTGAATTACTCAGGGATGTACCATATTAAGTGGTGATGTTATAATACGTCATCTTGCAGCTTACTTGAAACCTGAATATGTGGTTTTCCTTGTATCCTTTTCCACCACAAGGTTTCAGATTGTGATCAATTCTTCCTGTATTAGTACGTGGTCCATATAAAGTTTTCACAAAGTCAAATCAGACGACTTAATGTTGAGTATCTATACATCCCTGCTGCTATTTATTTTTTGCTTTGATGACGTACAACCTTTTTACTTCTTTATTCCGCTCTTAGAGGTCTGGGTGTCTTCATTTCTTAATTCACTTACTATAGCAATTGCGGCTCTCTGATGACTGAACATTTTTGAGTTATCTGCTTAACATGATATAAAGACAGATGTTTATGGTGTGTACGACCGTCCACCTTCAGAACCAGGTGCAACACTCTTAAGGGAGATAGGTGGACATCCACTTCACATTTGGAACTGGTAAACTATATATCGTTTGACTTGTGAAATTTGATGAAATGTACAAACTCTTTGTCTAAAACAGTCACCAGAGAGGACGGTAGCTGGTCTGTTTTGAAGCCAACACTTACAGACATGAATAAACAAGGTTTGTGAAAGTTGTTTGAACTTTGATGTCACAAATTTTCCATTGCGATATAACATTGGATTGGATGATCCAAGCAATCATCAGGGACCCATTTTAATTTACTGCTAGTACCTTCTTGGGTTTGTGTAATTGAGACTTCATACTTTCAGTCTATCAACTTAATATTACTTTTTTATTTCAGTCATCTAATTATTAAACCTTCTAATTCTGTCTTTATACTTTGTTAATCAATCCATGTTAGAACTTTCAATAAGGTCTTTTAACACGAAATTTACATGACATTTAAGTTAGACACACACGTCATTTCCATTATATGCTAGTTTAGTTCTGTAGATGCCACATAAGAATTTTGTTAAATTTAGGGATTGAATTAGGAGGCATAATAATTAGAAAATTGAAGTAAGAAACAACGTTTAGTTTGTAAAATCATTTAAAGTAGGGTAGTTTCTTGTCGAAATATGGCCCTGATACACGGATATGCACAACATGATAAAAAATTTATTATGAAGGTGAGACTGAGAGAGATCTTAGTAACTACACATGTCAAGAGTCCTTTTGATAATTTATATTATGTAGTTTGATGTCCTAAGAGTTGAACTTGGTTGCTACTCTTGTTCAGAAGGGCATTGAAATAGCCGACGGATTGTTGAGACCATAGTCCTGTCTAAAAGAGACATTGTTCTGTCTTAACAGTTGAAATAACGGTAGCAGCTCATGACACAACAGGGGGAATGGTAACCAAGATATCGGAGGCCGCAATGATTGCAAAACTGGGCATTGATGTCTACATTGTCAAGGTAAATAAACTTTGTCCTGCCCATCTCTCCTTCCCACATTACATCAATGAGTAGAAATACCCATCACAGGCCGCAACAAGCCATTCATTGAGTGCCTTGAAGGGAGAAGTGAGGGGCTCCATTCCTGACCATTGGCTTGGCACAGTCATACGTTACGTGGACGGGGGAAGTTTGTAGGTAACGCTTGGACAATTGATTTTGTCCTAGATAATTGACATAGGATTAAATGTGAGACTAATTGATTGTGGCAAGGACAGTTTGTGACTCTCAAGACCATTTTGATTATTGCATTGAACAAATTTTGTAACACATGACCACTGCAATTTAAGTTCGTGACGGATGGTCAATAATATAATTGTGTTCGTTAAAGAGGACTTGGACCCACTGTTGCAATTCTATTTATTGTCATTATTTTTCCTTAGAATTGGCGACCTTACCGCATTGATCGATTAAACCTGCAAAAGGAATCACCTCCACTAAGCTGGTAATACTCTGACCTTTTTAGTTTTCCATTACATTTATTAGAGGACTGAAACGAAGCATACAAACAAAAAGAATTTAAGGACAAAACGGAAAACAAGGACCAATAAAGGTTTTAAAAAGTTGAGAAGTGGCAAAAATATGTAAAAACAGTTGAAAGCTTGCTTCAAGGAGAGGGTATAGTCTCACGATTATATAAATTCTACACACCATGAACCACAAAAAAAAAAATCAAAATTAAAAGCATGCTACTTGAGATAGATATAAAATCTTCACATAAGCGGAAGGCTACATCTCCTTGTAGTTTTATCCGGGATACGCCCCCTAATCAGCTCTGAAACCCACCAAAAGCCCACAGCTAAAATATAAAGATCATCAGAGCTCAATCGCAGTCAACCCACTTAACTCCGAACATAGAGCTAAACGAAAGATTAATTTTTAGGGCCGATGTCCTTAAGGGCGCAGATCTGCTCCTCTCCCATGGAAGACATCACAGTCACGACCAGGTCTTTTCCTTCCTCGAATCCAGCCTTAATCTGCATAAACCACAAATACGCTATGTAAATAAGATTGCAAAATTAAACCAAAGCATGCATTCTTTTTTGTTTGGTTGCTGGTCGATGTGCTTTTGTGACTAACCTGAGCGAGTAAACTTTCGTCGGTTGGGAGCCTGAGGTCATCCTTGGTATTGCCATTCTCAGTGAGAAGGCTAACCTAAAATTTCAGAATCAAATTTTATTAACAAACTCGGCAGCTGCGAGACGGACACAAAAAAAAGAAAACAAGACCAATATGGCATACAAATCCATCCTCAGAGATGTCAATCAGCTGGTAGTCGGTACGGGTAACATGTGGAACCTGTAATAAAACAATACAAGTTAAATTAAAGGCAAACAAATTGCAGTAACCTACGAAGGGAAGATTCTTAGAAAAGTAAGTTCGTACATCACAATTGTGGGAAGAAGGAACAATGTCTTCCAGCTTTTTGCCATTGAAGATGTCAATACCAACGAAGTGGCACTTCGCATGGCCGTGCTTGCCTGTTTTGGATGTGGAAACTTCCACTACCTGCAACAAAACAATGAACAGACCAACGAAGATCAATCATTGATAAATGAATTTCAGGGGGAAAAACAATCACTCAAATCCCCCCAATTCAACATTAAAACACACATCTACAAATATGCCACCATTAACCAAGAATCCAAACGTTGACAAATTCACTTTTCACACGAAGAAAGTAACTAACTGAAAACAAAAAAATGATAACTCTTAAATTCAAATCACAAAGATAAACCTAGAAGTCGGTGTTCAATCACAGCAGCAGCTTTCTCATCAGTTTTAACCCACCGATTGCTTTCTTGCAAACTTAAGACAAGCCGTAGTATAAATAATTAATCAATGCCAATTGAGTCTATTTTTATGAAAGGATATTTCTGTAATCCTTCACTCTGGCTGTAGACAAATTTACAAACAGAAAAAGGCTGTCTCTCAGGAGGCTTTAAAAACAACTGAATTTAAGATACAACAGACCGTTAACACACTCCAAGATCATATCCGATCTGAATTTATCCAAACAGAAGTAAACAAAATAAACCTCAGCAGAGTCGCCATAATAAAATATAACAGATCTAAACAAACAGAAAAAGAACACTGGTATCGTACCTTGCAAGGACGGTTCTTGATGACGATGTAACCGTTCTTACGGATGGTACCGGCCTGTTGAGGAAAGGTCTTGGAGGCGCCGGCGTCTGCCTTCGATTCGAAGTGATGCTCCTCGTCCGACATGACGGCGGCGGCGGTGATTGTGAGGAAAAGAAATATAGTGATAAAAGGCTTCCCAAAAAGTATCAGGCGACGAAGAAAGAGAAGAAAGTAAGGAGAGAGAAGCGCGCATGAGTAGGGTTACATTTATATGCTGAAGGGTTAGGGTTTCAGAAAGTTGGGAATTTATCAAGCGGTGTACGGATGGTGGATATCAGCCGTTGGATTTGTGGAACGGAGGGTTAAAGATGAGATGAGATAAATATCTCTATGCCTGCGTTGTAACGACGCAAAGGCGACGTGGGCCGCTCGTGACTTTTCTTTTGTTGTATAAATCATTTTTTTACCCTTCAAGAAATATAAATATAAAAGGAATCATCTTTTATTATGGTTTTGTTTGGCAATAGACTGATTCTATTAGTTAATTTGATCAGTGAATTGTACTAGCTATTTGTTAGAGATATTTTATAAAATTAAATGTTTAGTATTATGAGTTGTTTGGAAACCTTTGAATTGAATTCATTAATAAATTAGATTCAATTATATTAATGAGATTGAATTGAATTCAATTTACATTGTTTGGAACAAACTCAGTAATAATATAAATGAATTCAATTATACTATTTAGAGTGAGAATGAATATAGTGAGAAATGAGAATGATTATTATTATTATTATTATTATGGTTGGTTAAAAGGAAGGAATAATTACTATTATCATTAACAGTAGTTGATTTGTAAAAAAATATTGAGAAATAAAAATTTATTATATTTTAATTAATTA
>JANITX010000003.1:25713266-25739721 GCA_027564395.1 Erythroxylum ulei
GTTAATTAAAATATAATTAATTAGTTACAATATAAGTAATTAAAATATAATTATTCATTAATTAAAATTTTGGAATTTAAATATTATTAATTAGTTACAATATAATTAATTAAATTATAATTCATTTATTAATTAATAATTATATTATAATTAATTATAATAAAATTTTATTTCTTAGCATTTTTACAAACCAACCACTATTAATGATAATGATAATCATTCCTTCCTCTTAACTAACCATCATAATTATAATGATAATCTTGACTGTATTTATTCCTATTCCTATTATCATTTCCCTGTACAAACCAGCCGCACCCTGAATATATCACACAAACGTGGCCTGATGTTTCACATCCTTTTATGGGAAAGTTCCAATTTCAGGACATCTACCTTTGGGGCTATACATTTATTTTTTTATTGGAGGCCAAGGGACAAATGTAAAACGGATCCTTCAACAGCTGCCAACGACTTCCTATTTGGCGTCAACGAGTCCAAGTCCAAAGGAATGGTGTTGGGACTATGCTGATGAGTCATCTTAATCTGCTGCAAAACGTGACCCTGCAAAATATATTTTGTTGGAATTTTGTTAGTCGTACAATATTTTTCATTAGGCCCGTTCTATAAATCAATTTGATACATTGTGATTTTGAATCTGACTTTAAATGTAAGAGGAAAAGATAATAATGTAATGGCATATAAACGACATGATTTGTTAAGAAAGCCGTGTAATAACTAGCATTCTCCTATGATCAAACTTAAGTCTAATTAATAGGATTGCGTATTATTGTTATTATTAATAATGCTTTTCTTAATATCTAATAAGTTAATTATGTGAAAGCAATAAAGTGGAGGTTGGAAATAAAAATGTAGTCCAGCTTTCAAAGTTGTAAAAGTTAGAAGATCAAAGTCATACTGTTATGTTATGAGTGAGATACCATTGAAGTGCTGTCAGCTTTATTCACATTTCTTGCGATAGAATCCTGGTAAAAATGTAATGCACGTAAAAAAGAGCATTGTGTCCAGAGTGAAATGATTGCATCATGAACCCAAAATCAAACGGCTCACATTACATTCAAAGTCAATCAACTTCAAAATGTCTCGTAAAAACCCCTTCACAGTGGGACCGATCCTCTGCTCAACCTAAATCTTTCCTCCCTCCGTAAGCGTAACCCTCACATATTTTTCCCGACAGTGACGAGTGGAGGTTTTGGGGGACGACCTTTTAAGTCTAACCTTTCACAAAAGATAACAAATATCTCTTCCGAGTCTAAAAAATGATTAAAACTTGGTTGACTCGCAACTTGCCACAGGTGTTATTCGCTTTTTTTTTTTTTTAATTTTACAAGATATTATAGGAGGATCTTAATTATAAGAAAATATTTTAAAATTATTTACATTTAAACTAATTTCTACTTGAGTTGAATAAATCCTTTACAACAGGCAAAGTCCTATCTTCACATTTTTTCTGATTTATTAGTTGATTGTGACATGTCACATATCAACCAGTCCACTAACCTTTATGACAACCGATTCTTTAACAGCCTCTATTTGTACCCTTAATGTGGTAGCGCCCAGGCGGCAGCAGCGGTCATCCTACGGTTGCATAGGTTCTTTTGACTCCAAACTCAACACTTAGTTTCATGTTAGTAATTAAGCTTCTTTGATCAACAAGCTTAAGGTTTATAAGTGAAACATGCACCTTTCCTTCTTGAATTTTGTAATAAAAAAAGTAAACTTTGATGTGAGCTTCTAACTCATCACTAATAGTGTTAACAAATGAAAATATAGGTCAACGACCCTAATCACTAACTGTGTACCAAAAGATAATGAAGAAAAACAAAATGGAGTATAGTGCGTTCAATTTAAATTTTACTGAAACTTTCTACATAAGATTTTGTTTAAATATAAACACAATTACTAACATTATGGCTTCCGTATGTGAATACATTAAGTTAAGGTGAATTTTCTAATTGACTTCATCGATCCAGGTATTTCTTTTCAGTTCACTATACAACAAACTCGTACAAGGCAACGTATTCCGTAGTCGTATTTGCTTAAGTAGAAAGGACTACAAGCACCGGAGACAAAGGAATCTATCTGCAAATATGTGAACCTTGTTTTTGCCTCCTCTTGCCAGGGCAAAGCTTTTTGGACTTGAGGTCATCGGTTGAGTTCCTCTCAAGTTTCACAATGCACCTACTATACTATAGGGTGGGACTCTCGTGGTTATGTGATTGGGAGCTGATGAGACGACTTGAATGTCTTGCATGGAATAGTGGTTAAAGATGTAACCATCCCTTTCCCACGTCAGATTCGGAAGTAAGTCCACATCATCTTTTCTTTTTTCACAAATCACAACTTCTACTGTATTTTCTGCCTGCATTGGAATTGGTGTAAAAATATTTACCTAGTTATAAAAAACCAAAGAAAACATAAAGCTAAGAATGATGTTAGTAAAGGAAACCATCCAGAATACATTTCTGTAAAATTTTTTTTTATGACTACTGGTTAGAAGTAAGAATGTATGTTTTGTTAATACTTTTATAAAGAAAAGAAGTGCTTTCTCGTCTTTTGCCTTTTCCTTTCTGTGGTGGGCGTGGGTTTTCCTTCCATGATTCTCTTGCTCAATCGTAAAAAAAAGAAGAAGATTGCCCAACTGGCTATCTACTCTTTTGTTTCTTGCGATGGTAATGAAAAGGTGATTAGTTTTTAATAACCCATTAAACATTCCAATTTGAGCTGATGAGATCTTTGATGTTGCTGCCAAGAGAAGAATGAGATCGGAAAGAAAAGAAAATCCAATCTCGTCAATCTAACCCACCTAGAAGGGGCATTTTATAATTTAACCCAAAGCCTCATCCTCCGAACAGTTTCTGGACCCACCAATTGTTTGCTGCTTTACCCAACTCAAATGGAAATAGAAATATAATAACAAAACTAGCCAGAGCTTTGGCTCTTACGAAGGACATATCCGATTCGAGTAAAAATTAATCTAAATATAAAAAGTTTAAAGTTACATTCTCGTAATTAAGACTCTTTTAAAATATTTTGTGAGAAAAAAAAATTCATTTGCATTACTTTTGTACTAAATAAAGGCCAGGTAATAGCGCTGATTCGTACAAGTATGAGTCTGTAGCACTACTTCATTTGAAAAGATTCTAACCTACCTATAATAAAGATAAAAAGGGATGATCATTGTTTTGACAAAAGATTGGAAAAATACTGTTTATGTAATTATAATGTATTACTAAGCATTTTTTCTCATACTAACTTACTAATCAGCCGCCTCTTAAGAATTATAGTAATAATATAAATATAAATTTCTTAAAAGATTAGAGTAAATTAGATACTGATGTGCATAATTGGTTGATTAATTTCTTTGAAAACGAAGAAAAAAGCAAGGAAGGTGGGGAGAATGTAGCAAATGCCCACTTCTAATCAAATCCTCAAAAACCACACCCAGAAACGAAATACGAACCAAATGAGTAGTAGTACTATATATGTATGGCAACAAAAAGATAAAAGAGAAAAGTCTGAGAATAAAAACAGACGGGATGTTGACGAATTTCATGTCACTGTTCATAGAAGGTCGTTTGTTTGTGTAAAGATTTCTTATCTGGGATCTCTCTCACTCTTTCTCTCTCAACATAACATTAATAAAATTACAATCTTTCTCTCTCTATTATAAACCTCCATTCTCTCCTTGTTTTACCCTTTTCGTTGCTGGTGTGAAGGGTAGAGACGTAGAGTGGCCCCAACAGATCAAAATCCCTTCTTGTTCAATTAGGAGACGATCTGAGCGCTTTGAATGGAGTTGGAATAACACCCACCTTGTTGTTTAATGTGGTGCCGGCGTTTTTTTTAGCTTATTTTGTCTGTGTTTTCTGTGTACTGGCAATCCTCCGAAACTTTTTGAATTTTGTCCTTGGATCTGAAAGTAGCTGTTAAAATGATTGAATCCCTGGGGGCTTCTTGAGGAAACGGAGATAAGAGAATGTGGGTCTGAGGTAATATTTATTTTTTACTTCGTGGTTAATCTTACTTTTTAGTTTTTCATTTTTGGCGATTTTTTAATGGGTCTTATGCTCTTTGTAATCTTTTTAATTCTCTGCTTGTTCACTGAGTTCCAAACTTTTTTTTTTAATTAATTTGTCGCTTTTTGCGATCAAGTTACAGTTCCATTTTGGCTTGCTTTCTGGTTAGTAATTGCACATATTTGCTTCACCGCATTTTTCATTTCCATTGAGCACAATTAGATTAACTTTTATTTTTGTAATGGTTCTTCTGATATTACGAATTGTGTGTGGTAAGTTCTGCTGATTTCTGATAAATTTTCTTTGTTTAGATGGTAGGCCTATGAGATCTATTCTATTCATTTTTAAGACTCGTACAGCCTTAATTTTTCATTAGGATGATTGGGGGAGAGTATGCGATGATTTTTCCTGGCTGTTCAGTGGGTTCCAGGACGTTTCCTTTGTCTTTCAATCATCCATAACACTCCATCTGGCGTTTCTTGGAAGTACAGTATCAATCTATCGTTTATTTTAGCTTTTAAGAGATTGTGGTGATAATTGATGTTGTCTTGCTTCTATAACTTGGTAACATGCTTCTAATCTTACATTTACTTTTAACTATGTTAGCTGAGATTATAGCTACAGGACAACGGCAGGAAGATGTTATACTTCTGCCTAAATGTTGCATTCATTTTTGCTTAGATTGAAGAGACTTACTACTGAATACAATCCTATATTTCTACCTAAATGTTGCATACATTTTAGCTTAGATTGAAGAGACTTACTATTGAATACAATCCTATAAAGATTCATCCTTGAAGATTGATGATACTTCTGATTCTCCACCAGTAAAGGCTTTAGAATATGGTGAATTGATTCCTTAAAAAATGCTTTGTGGTGAATTCTTTTTTATTTCAAAAGTTATAAATGCCATCAAGTGAAGAAGATAACATTATGTCTATTTCAGTAGGAGACTAAGAACATTAGATTTGCCACTCTCACAATTTCAATACTTAATTGGGAAAAAAAGGTTGGGCATCTAGTTTTCAAGAACTCTGGAACACTAAGGCTGATCTTGAGATGGCTGAATATTTTTCATGCTTAACTGAGTCTTCATTGAGTATTGGTTTAACTTCTCTAATTGATCTATCCCTCATTCAGATGCATTAGACTTCGTTTCACTATGAAAAATGTACTTGGGCAATAGTAAGCTGGAAGAGGGATGACTGTGCTTGTGAATCAACCTTCAAGTGCCCTGCAGTGTTATTTTCATTTAGGGTTGTGGTTGCTTCTTTGTTGTTTAGAGCATAGATACTAGATATGAATGATTGAGAGTTGATTCAAACAGTTCTTTGTTCTTTATTTGTAGTCAGAAACCCGTACATAAAACTTCAGCTAGGATTAAAATTTAAATGCTTGAAATGAATTGGTTGATTTAGCTTGGTTTGCGGTTAAGTTTCATGTAAATTCTTTGATTGATTGCAGGAATGGGAACAAAAGTGCATTGTGATAGTTACTTTCAACGACATTTCTCTATGAAGGATCTAACTGAGGATTCTAACAGTTGTAACTGGCCCCTCTACTATGGAGGTAAAAGCTTTGTAAATGGGCAATGTTACAATGGTTTCTTGCCAAGGGCTGTTACAGACACATATCGGGGGTATGACAAGGATGTGCTGAAACAAACAATGCTTGAGCATGAGGCAACATTCAGGAACCAGGTATTAAGGGTTTTCAGTTTCCTTTTTGATCTGTTAATCTGATGTGCCTTCATATTTATAGGCCAATCAAACCCTAGTGCAAGCCATTCATTTTATTTTTGGAAATAAGACATTCAATTTTTGCTAGGCCCCTAAACAAAATTTTGTGTTTTGCCACGTTGTATTTAATCTAGCTGTGTGAACTACACCGCCTGTACAACATACAGAGGGACTTGATGGCTGAAGCTAAAAGGAAAGAACTACATAGGAACTGTATTCATTTCGAAGGACCATTATCAAGCCCCTTGGTTTCTCAAATTACATGTGAAGATGGTAGGAAATGGCATATACCTAGCTTTCCTTTGGGAAATTCTGTGGGTGCTAGAACATCTACTTCTGGCATTGATGACAGTCATTCTCCATTGAGTTCTATGAAAGGTAGCAGTATACAAATTAGTCCCTGGCCATCACAAAATGGAGGTTCTTCAAAGGATGTGGAGATCTTGGAGATCAGACCGACAAAGGCGAGGAAAAAGATGTTCGACCTTCAACTTCCAGCTGATGAGTACATTGACAAAGACGAAAGAGAACAGTTGAGGGATGATAATTTATCTGGCATTCCAAGTTATCTGTCCAGTAAGTATCATAAAATAGCATCTGAGAGTGGAAAAGATTTGTTTCCTGGTGATGGTGTGAAGAATGGTTTCCAAGGGGATACCTTTCAATCAAAATCATTTTTAAGGAATAAAAGTAATGTGGCTGACTTAAATGAACCTGTTGAGGTTGAGGAGACTCATGCTTCTCCATATGTTAATCTTCTAGTTTCTACCACTTCTCGTGGGGAGCTTCAAAGGCATGAGGAGGCTGCTAAGCTAGAGTCACAATCTGTTGGTATTTCCAAGGATATGCCGCTCAATGTATGCCATGGTTGTGAGAATGGAACTTTCAATAGTTCAATTTCGCAAAATGACCCAAATGAAAAATGCTGGTTTACACACATGTTTGGTGCAGGTGAGGCCTTGTCTGGAAGTTATCATTTCCATCTTTTTGGTTGTTGCATAAGGCCTTGGAACTTGCAAACTTTTAATCTGTAGTGTATGTAACTTGTAACAACAGGATAGAGGATTAAGTGAATAACTTTCAAGTTATGAAATTGAAGGAAATTTATGCTAGTGTTGAAATTAAAGATGCCTTAGTTGACAAGCAAAGCAATCTGTGACTATTTACACTTTCAGATTGGCAATTATACTCTTTTTTTATATTAGCTTATGATTATTGATACTCCAAATACAGTTCAACAATTTGACATAGCCTGTTACAATTGTTCCATCTGTTCTAATGGCCACTTGTTTCTATCTTTTTTATTTTCTCTCTTTTGTAGACAATGGCAAAAGCAGCCTGAAGTCTGTTTCTCAATGTCTTGAACATGAAAAATTGGGTGCGTCTTCCCACCCCGGGCAAATTCTGTTCAATAAAACTCAGGAGCAGTCAAAGTTCTTTCAAGCTGATGATAGTAAGGTAGATAAGTGGAGACAAAGACTAGTTAATGGTTCAGAACTCTCTGAAAGAAATCGTGAGAAGTCAAATACTAACCTCCCAGAATCATTCATTACTTCCCATTTACACAGTTCATGCCGTACTGCCTCACTCAATTTGGGAAAGTCCTGGTCTCACTCTGTTTCTCCTTGGGATAGGCCTAGTGGGAGTATAAACCAGGTTCAGACACACAGACATTTGAACACTTCTGCAACCTTGAGTGGTTCTCCATCATCGTCTCATGCTCAAGGGATTTTTGCAGAGAGTTGGAATCATAGCAGCAATGCTGCATGCATCCGGAGCTTCCAAAATGAAATGCCTAAGCAAAATGGATTGTACCATGGGTCTTCATTATGGTCCAAAGAACTACCTAGTTGCCCTCCTTCTTGCAACTATGACTATTTGCACTGCCGTGCTGCAAACAACTTAGCCTCTGAACAGTTCATCAACCATAGCTCAGCGAAATTTTATAGCAGTTCAAATTGCAAAAACTTGAAGTCTGTAAAAGATGTGAACTTGAATGTGATTCCTTCAAATAGTTCTTCCAACAGACCTAATCTCCAGTATAATCATGAGCTCATAGACATAGAAAGAATTCCTGATGACAATCCTGAGACTTTGCCTTGGTTAAGAGCTAAGTCTGCTTGTCGGAATGAGGTTACTGATGCAAGGCTGGATGTAGAGACAAGACGAACCAGTTCCTTGCAATCTGCTGTTGATCAGTTGTTAGCTGCAAATGAAACTAGCAAGGGTCCCAATCAAATTATTCTGCAGAACTTGAAATCAACGTCATGCTCAAATGTTGCTAAAATGAGCAATTCCCCGAGTTGCAATAAACTTCTTGGATTTCCAATTTTTGAGAAGTCTACCGCTTCCAAGAACGAGTCATTTTCTTTGACCTCTTCTTCTGTGTCTCATCCCCAGCCATTAGAGGGAGAAATAGAAAATAAGAGGAAACTCACAGTTCTTGATATTAACTTGCCTTGTGATCCAGCTGTTCCTCAACTTGGTCAACAAGCTGCAGCAGAAGGCTTGCTTCCTGAAAGGGAATCTGATGCTAAACTTGTCAATTTGAGACATGAGATTGATCTGAATTCTTGTATGAGTGAGGAGGAAGCTTCTTTGATACCTTCTGTTCCAGTGTCTAATGCAAAGATTGTTTCAGGCATAGACCTAGAGGCTCCTGCAGTTCTTGACACTGAGGAAGATGTCAATTTTGGAGAAGAATGTCTAGAAAATGTGCAGGGAACATCATCACAGTTAAATCAGTACAAAGCTGCAAGCCCATTGGATGAACTTGTAAGAGTGGCTGTTGAGGCAATAGTTGCCATCTCTGTGTCTAGTTACTGCAATGGTTTCAATGACACAACTGTTACTCCATCAGAAGCTTCTATGACAAATCCAGACACTCTTGAATGGTTTGCGGAGATTGCACTCTCTTGTGGAGATGATCGAAAGAGCAAGATTCAAGCCACCTTGAGGGCCAAAGATGGTGGAGACAATGAGAGATCATCTCCAGAGGCTATTGACTATTTTGAGTCCATGACCTTGAATCTTATAGAAACTACGGAAGAAGACTATACGCCCAAACCTCTGGTTCCAGAAAACCTGAATTTCAAAGAAACAGGTACAACCACACCACCAACTCGAACTCGAAAGGGCCAGGCAAGAAGAGGAAGGCAGCGAAGAGACTTCCAAAGAGACATTCTTCCTAGCCTTGCTTCTCTGTCAAGGCACGAGGTAACAGAAGATATTCAGATATTTGGATGGTTGATGAAAGCAACAGGCCATCAGTGGCATTCAGGGTTAATGAGAAGGAATGCTACTAGAAGTGGAGGTGCAAGGGGGAGGAGGCGCTTAATGACTTGCCCCACTCCTGATGTTACAGCAATCCAGCCTTGCACTCCTCTTATACAGCAACTTAATAACATTGAAGTGGGACTGGAGGATAGACGCCTAACAGGGTGGGGGAAGACAACCAGACGCCCCCGTCGACAAAGATGCCCTGCAGGTAATCCCCCTGTGGTCACTTTAACTTAATAACGAGGAGAGGCTTTGACTGATCGATCATTCAACTGAGGTTTCTATAGATGGAAGCAGGCGTTTGTTTCCATGGCTTTAGGCATCGAGGTGGTCGTGAGCTGTCGGGAACACCCTGGATGTTTCTTGGCCCACAATCCGGGTCCCTGTTATTATTAGTCTTTGGATCATTACAAACTTCGTATTGTCGCTATATAATGCTGGCTTGATTTCTTCTGGGATATATTCTAAACAAAATTCCTTGAGCCATGTATGCAATGTCCAACTTCTACCATAGGAGTGAATTGTTGTGATCCTATTCCTGGATACCTCTTTTTTTTTTTTTTTTGGTGTAAGTTGTTTGAGTTGACTCGAAGAGACAGGTCACCAAAAACATGAGAAGCTTTTGCTTCTCATAATGAATGTAGTTACTAAGAATGCACGATTTGGTCCGGTCATTGTTATTGATGGCAAAAGATGCACTCATGTCCTGTGCAATAGAAATTTTTGATGCCACTGGCCATGTCCATTATCGGAGTTGTACATTGTGTATCATTTGCCTGGTTAGCTTAGGAATTATGAAGAGTTAACAACATGAGCAATGCTTCTTTGTGTAGATGAGCAATGCTTCTTTGTGTAAGAAGAATGATGAGCAATGCTTCTTTGTTTGCTTGTCCCATTTAGTTCTGCAGCAATGTCATTCTACGTCCTCCACTCTGCCCAAATGTGTCGTTTTGACTGTTGTCATATTCCATCTTAAACCCTAAAACTCCATAACAAGCAAGCAAACAAAACATGTTTCTTTATTCATATTCATGGGAAGAAAAAGGGATACACGAGCAGTACAGAGAGCGTGAGAGGCAGAAGAGAAGATGGATCCTTTGTACGGCAGGTGTCGGTGTTAGGGATTGAGAAACAGAGTGGGGTCCGCAAACCAGTCCAATCTCTCTTTTGCTTCCATTCCAATTCCAATCAGTTGTACTCTTTCCTCCAATCAGCAACTTGACTTGGACTAGGTCCTTTTCCTTCACCTCCCTCATCGCCATTGGCCTACGCTCTTTTTGTGGTGAGCGTCAGCTTCCGGATTTCTCCTATTACTATTCTTCTAAAGGTGGGTGTGTGTGTTTATGCTCAATTGTTTGGACCATTGTGGGTGTGCCTCCCACCAACACCAATCATCACATCCGGACAAAACTTGGTAAGTTCTAAGATAGATTGTAAAATTTATTATATAATCTATCAGAGAACACAAAGGATCCAGTATTTCACTTAATAAAATTAGGATATTCCATGTTTATTAAAACAAAAACAAAAAATAGAGGAAGAAGAAGTATTGTATTTGTATGTTTTACTAAAAATCAATCAAGAAATAGTTCTTTGTATTTTACTCACAAGTCTTAACAAAAATATATTCCTTCTTTTTGCATTATCGTTGACACCATAATATATACAAGAAAATTTGATGTTCGTCAGTTAGCTGTATCTTCTCTTCTACCTCTTTAACATTAACAGAAACTCTATTGTTTTCTTTAGCTCTTGAGGAAATTTCGAAACAGACACAAGGGATCGTTTGGGAAAGTACGAGAAGATATGCCCAGGTTAATCTCCCTGTTACATGCGCATATTTGCAAGAAACCCTTTCGTTGTCAGTGCAGAAATCTTTGCTATGTGAGTGTGACCCATCCGCTACCTTTTGACATGGACCTCCCTCATGAGCTTCACCAAACGATGGCCACTTTACACAACATATATACAAACCCAGTTCTTAATCTGCTGCATCTTTGCAGGAGTACCCGTTCTCTCAAGAAAGTTCACGGCCTTTTCATCGTTCACGGCCTCAGTGGTGATCTTTTTTGCAGCACCAAATTGGTTAGCTTGTATGGTTTGTTTGGGCACATTGGCCTTGCCCGCTCAGTGTTTGATAGAATACCTGACCCCGATTTTTACTTGTGGAAAGTGATGATGAGATGGTATTTTCTGAACGACTTGCATGAGGATGTGATTGGATTATATGCCCGCATGAGAATGTTTACGAATGAGGCAGATAATGTTGTTTTCTCGGTTGTGCTAAAGGCTGCTAGTGAAAGGCGGGATCTTGATGTTGGGAGGAAAGTGCACTGTGAAATTGTCAAGGCAAGGAATCCTGATAGTTTTGTTTTGACTGGTCTAGTGGACATGTATGCAAAGTGCAGAATGATCGAGTGTTCTCGTTGTGTGTTTGAAGAAAATGATGACAGAAATGTGGTTTTGTGGACTTCAATGATTGTGGGGTATGTGCAGAATGATTGCCCTCATGAAGGATTGGTTTTGTTTAATAGAATGAGAGAAGGGTTGGTTGGGGGTAATCATTTCACGTTAGTAAGTTTAGTTTCTGCCTGCACAAAGTTGGGAGCCTTGCATCAAGGAAAATGGATTCATGGGTATCTAATTAAGACTGGTGTAAAAATCAATTCCCATTTGATTACAGCTCTTTTAGACATGTATGCAAAATGTGGAGTTGTCAAGGATGCCAGATTTCTGTTTGATGAGATGCTCTGTATGGATCCTGTGTCATGGACCACTATGATTGCAGGGTACGCCCAAAATGGCTGCCCCGAGGAGGCTTTAAATTTGTTCATGGACCAGAAATGGATTGGGATGTGGCCTAATAATGTTACTCTTTTAAGCGTACTTTCAGTATGCGCACAGTTGGGAAACTTGAGTTTAGGGATGTCTGTTCATGGTCTTGGTATTAAGCTTGGGTTGGAGGAACCGGCAATCATAAATGCTCTGGTGGACATGTACTCAAAATGCAATAGGAATGAAAGTGCTCGTTACTTATTTGAGACAGTTTTAGACAAGGATGTGGTGGCCTGGAATTCAATTATATCCGGGTATTCCAACAATGGATCTGCATATGAAGCCCTTGAATTGTTTCATCAAATGAGAATGGAATCTGAATTGCCTGATGAAGTGACGCTTGTAAGTATCTTATTAGCTTGTGCTTCCCTAGCTGCCTTTGATGCTGGTTCCTCTCTGCATGCCTACTCTGTAAAGAGAGGGAAATTGTACTGTAATGTTAAAGTTGGCACTGCACTTTTGACCTTTTATTCAAAGTGTGGAGATGTTAGATCTGCTCGGTTAGTTTTTGATGGTATGGAAGAGAAGAGCATAGTCACTTGGAGTGCAATGATTGGTGGGTATGGAGTTCAAGGAGATGTTAATGAGTCCCTTGCACTTTTGGATGACATGATAAAGGAGAAATTGGAACCCAATGAAGTGATCTTCACGAACATCTTATCTGCTTGTAGCCATGCAGGGATGGTCGAGGAGGGTTGGAAACATTTTGTTTTGATGTGCAAGGACTATAACTTTGTGCCTTCAATGAAGCATTGTGCATGTATGGTTGATTTATTAGCACGATCAGGCAGGCTTGATGAAGCCCTAAATTTCATTGAGAACATGCCAGTTCAACCAGATGTTCATGTGTTTGGAGCATTTCTGCATGGATGTGAACTTCACTCAAGGTTTGATTATGGAGAGGTGGCTATCAGGAAAATGCTAGAGTTACTTCCTGATAAAGCCAGTTATTATGTGCTAATCTGTAATCTATATGCTAAAGATGGACGATGGAGTCAAGTTGGACAAGTAAGAGAGATGATGAAGCAAAGACGATTGGTCAAGAGCTCAGGATATAGCCTTATGGAGACAGATATCTGTTATAAGTTACAACCGTCTCGGCTTGCAGCTGTTGCGTAATAATGGACAAGTATATTTGTTGGATCAATAGAGCTTGAACAGTGTACCATCCATTTAAAATGCGTTTGAGGTTGGAATTACCGCCGGTTTTATCATAATATTAGAGCCACTCCTAATTCAATAGTGAGCCACTCGCAGATGTCCAGATGCACCAAATCTTCATTCTTCTAACGTACCCTCAGTACAAAAGCGGGAAATCTCCAATCTTGAGCTTGTCTTGGCTGTCTTTCTTGGACGTGTTGATTGTCTTTTTGGGCACTAACGGGGAACTATGAGGTGTAAATGGACACTGAGCAGCAATGGACTTGCAAAGGGGTAATGGACATGCAGGAAAAGAATATGTGGAAGTAATACCAATAGATCAGATGGTTATAAAAAAGAGGGCAGTTTAAATGTATATGTTCTACTGCCAATGATACCACGATTCTCTTAGTTTAGTGGCATATGGACGTAAAAAAGCTATGATACAAAGCACAAATGATGGGAAAGCCTTGCATATGAAGGATCATCTTTGACCAAGTTAGTGAGTGAGGAGATGATGGTAAATATATGGGAATGCTGCTGCACTGATGAATGAACAGAGTTCACTACGATCTGGATTTTCTTGGGGCAGCCATTTTCTGGAGGGATCAGATAAATCTAAGGAAATCGTATAGATATAATTCTTTATATACCAGTAAATCTAATGTAACAAAGGTTTCCCTTTTCACGTTACAGGGCAATGGGATGATACCAACAAGGCCAGTTGAAGGCTTTTTTCACCCAAGTGGCAAGCTTTTTAAGCTATCTTAAAATCTATCTGATAAAAATAGCCGTAGCTACATGTTGTATTCATTTTTTAATCAAATACTTTTACTAAAAAAATTTAATTGAGACCGTCGTTACTAAATTCCCTTCCGTTAACTTCTTCCATGGAAACGATTACATGCCTCGCTAAATCAGCTTTAAAATGACCTATTGCCCGCTTGAATTCCATATCAAAATCAGATAGTTATATTCTTTCATGGCAAGTTAACGTGGCCTGATGTTGTCATGCCAAATTCCACGCTCATGAGGCCCGAATTTGGTTCTTCCATTCTCTGGCATTCAAATTTTAAAGAAAGACACAAGGTAATATTCTGTTAACAATTTCACTTATGTTTGTTTCTAAGATTTCTTTTATTTGTTTCAAATCCTTATTCATATTTGTTTAGTGAAAATACAAAAATGAAATTATTATGCATTTGTGATGTTGATGCTATTGTCAAGGTCTCAAGAACGTATCTAAATCTTGGGAGAAGATTTATAATGTATGAGATGCTCAATCTTAAAGAAAGTGTAAAAAGGTGCAAATTCTTTTAATGATTAGATTTTTTACTTTTTCGGTTGAGTTTTTCTAAAAGCATGTTATTGAGAAAATGAAGCTTTTAAACAGAAGAAAACCATAAAATAGCTAGCTTTTAGGTTATTTTAAAGTATTGTTCATTATAATTCTTAACAAAAATCAAACATTTGCATTATTGAGGTAAAAATATGATGGATTTCAAAGTGGGAGTTGGGAGAATAAGGTGGAAGAATGAGATGGAAGAAGTTGGTAGTAATATCATTTAATTTTATTTCGAGGCCTTTTATTTTAAATTTTTTCTAATGAAATCTTATGTACTGATTGTTGTATTGAATGTTGGGTGTAATATATGTAAGTCTTGAAAGCAAATGTAGAGTGTCTAGTTTAGTGAATATGGAATGTATGATATCAATGTATTATTATTATTGTAATGAATATAATATTATAAAAATATTATTAAGCTCCATGTTATAAATTTTAACTTTTTTCATGAACCAACAATCTTTGTAAAGACATTATGTTTAATCAATATATACAAAAGTATAATGAAAATGTACATGAAATTTTATGCTCAGGCACCAAAATAACTAATAAAGTAATATGTATAACAACCAATATGTGCCAAAATATTTCTTGCTCTTATATGAACATAATACCCATTCATCAATATATAGTCATAAAATAATACAATTCAAATCAATGTGCAAAAAAGGCAGTGGTTAGTTGTAATATGCGTAAGTTTACATCCCACAATTTAACAAATGTGGTCTATTTTACGATTCTTGAGTCCCAATGTTTGCTCCTAAATTTAATGTCTACAAATTTAATTGCTTTGTAGACATTTGTTTGAATCTTTTGCCTTGTTTCATTTGTTAAACTTACGGTGAACTTATGATAATAGTGGATATGAGATTTGCATTAAGTTTGATAAGAATAATTCCTAGTTAGTGGTCTAGTAATAGAAGATGTTGATTTAATAACTGGTCTATTACTCATATTTGTTTCAAATATTGATCTTATGGTATATGATTGCATTGTATATGCTAAACTACTTTTCCTTTTCTTTAACTTATTTGGGCCTTAATTTGTAGCTACCGTTTTACCAGTCTTTTTGTCTTCCCTTTTCTTAGACACTTTCCAATGGTTAATAAGATTTATGATTTATTATAGATAATTAGAATGTAATGGTTGTGTGTGTGTGTGTGTGTGTGTGTGTGTGTATTAAATAATGCGTTAATTGAGTTAGTCAATGCATATAAACATCCAAACAAACATGTCAATATAAGTGTATATGAAACAAATTAAATACATCATTATTGATGAGTAAAATCATACACTTGTAGATGAGGTGTTACATAAAGTTGAAGCTTCTCACTATCTCACTGAGTCTTGTATCATACTAGTTGTAATATAAATTCATAAGTGAATGGTTAACTATATGAATGCAGTAAACACCTATAGAGAAGTTGGTGTTGGTATCTTAAACCTTAATATGAATTTGTTAGGATGTATAAGTTTGTTATTACTCTTTTAAAAATAAATCTTGTAATTAATCACCCTCTCATTCC
This sequence comes from Erythroxylum ulei, assembly GCA_027564395.1. NCBI lineage: Eukaryota > Viridiplantae > Streptophyta > Magnoliopsida > Malpighiales > Erythroxylaceae > Erythroxylum > Erythroxylum ulei. The sequence continues at coordinate 25,729,165 of JANITX010000003.1, forward strand.
TTAAGATTGAACATGTCCTTGAAATTGGCTCTCCTAGCTCTCTAATTGATAACCTTTAATAATGGTAGCTTTAAAATTTTGGCTAAAATATTCGTCTAAGATTCATCATATTTGCATAAGTCGCTAAGTATTTGTCCTTGGAATACCATTCACTAAAGTATCATAATAAATTATCTTAGAAATATTATAGACTTTACAACTACAAATTCTCTCCTTAAGTTTACAACATATGTAATCCCTTTTTCTTATACTTCATAACTTTCAATGACATTCTATATAAAACGATAAAAATCAACATGTATATTCTTAACCAAAATTTCCTAATTCCTACTCCCACTTTCTACCTAAGTCCCTAACAAATTGTAGTCTTTTTTATACCATATGTCCTAATTTCCTCAAATATTGAAATAATGGTTTTAGTTTTGACACCCACAATTTTACCATTAAAAGCTTCACATAAGTTATCTTTTATTATGTTGAACATGATTTTAGGGTGTCATAATCTTTCTTTAGGAACCTCCGTAAAAGTCTCTTATATATTCTCAAATCACTCGTTAAACTCTCAATTTTTACTTAAAAATGAATATTTATTGACTTGGAAATATTCTAAAATAATTTCTATCACAAATCTATGCTTTACATTTGGGAGTTTATCTTGAATAAATTCTTACTAAAGGAAATTATATAGAACATAACTGGTATTGTTATAAATAAAAATCATAAAAGAATGAAAAGTGAGAAAATAAATTTAAGAATGACAAAATTTTGCCTAACTTTGTACCTGTCACTCAGTTTATGTCATCTTCAATGCCAAAGTCAACCCTTAATAACTTTTAGAACCAATTCCATGTACTTCTTGTCTTAATATCCATCATTTTCCAACAAACATGAAGCATCTTATTGTTTGCATCTCTACCCATAATAGTAACCAGCACTCCCTTCATAACTCCTTCAAGAATGCTCCACTAACACCCAAAATCATTTTAAATCTATTAATCATTCCTGTCTTACAGCAGTCAAAAGAAATATACAATTTTTTTAAAAAAGGAATCCCTAGTAAATATAAATATCTCCATCTTAATTTAGTTGTATTATCTAAATTAGATATTTTCAAGTTTATTTTATAATTCCATGACAAAGTAAACTCAGCCTTAACACCCTATTTATCTTTTCAATAACAACCTCTTTTACTCCATACAAGACTGACAAACGCATATATGTAATACATATCTTTATTATCATTATGTTCATGACCCCTAATAAAATTGAACTAATGTCCTTCAAATCACCAAAATCTTTCTTAACTAATCATGACTTTCTAATTATTTTGTTACCGTACTCCTTACTACAATTACGATGATCGATATAATGTATAATATGCCAAACATCTTCTTATCTATATAAGCATCCACTAATTTTTCAAGGTCACCAAACAATAACACTTAAATCTCACAGTAAACTTGCAATTTCTAACAAATTCAATTACATACCTTTCAACAATGGAGTACTTGGTTACTACCTCTTTAAATTCTCTCCATCAATACATTATGTACTAAGTGTAAATTATGAAGAATCACAACTTAGAACTACAAAATTCAACTCTATATTAAGGTGGAGAAGTATTATATACCATGCTCTAGCTTACTAGGATTTTCAACTCCAACTATTTATGAGTAAGAGACGAATCTCTTGGTGAATTAATAACGGTTGTTTGTTGTAAGCTCTTTCCTCCTTTAACACTTTAGCATTTAATTTACCACCTTTAACTCTCTTTTTTTAGGCCATGTCTGGTTGGGTGGTTATTAATGGAATGGAATATTATTCTATTATTTGGAAGGAGGGTTTATAATGGAACTGAATGGAATATGATGGAAGAAGAGGATTTCACATTATATCTTATTTCATCCTAAACAGTAAAAATAAGTTACCTATAATTTGGGAGTTTAGGATAGAATGTAAAATGATAAATAACATCTCACTATATTACATTATGAATTCTTCTTCCAAATAACATTTCACTATAGTACATTATGAACCATTCCATTCCTCCCAAACAACAAATTTCTAACATTACATCAATTTACATTCTATTCCATTATAAATCATTTCATTCAATTCCATTTCATTAAAAATCTTACGTCCAACTAAACAAAGCCTTAGGGTCCTTACACAAGTTCTCTTACCTCCACCAGCTCATCACCATCATTATTAGAGTCATCTTCTACAAATACCTTAGAGAGTATATACTCTTCATCACTACCTTCCTCTACTTATGTGTTAAATTTTATGCAATTTGTGAGTTCTTAATACCACCGCTACTCTTAGTTATTTACTTTAATTTCAATCTGGTTGATTTCTTAGTAGAAATTTCCTTAAGATAATCTTCAAATATTAATTTAGATTTGCCTCTTAGTGATTTTCTACCAGATTTACTTCTTAAAGATGTCACCTTGCACTTTGAAGTTTCTTCATTGTCTCTCAATGCAATATTTAGATTTAAACTCCCATTTATCCTAATTTTTCTTTCTTACCTAATAAAAAAATTTCCTCACAATAGTTTTTGTTTGACATACATATGCACTACTTTACTTTTTCTTGATAACATGTGATAGAGTATATCAAGGATTTGCTGATCATTTTCCAATTCCCTCAAACCATCATTTAAATCCTATAGTGAAAACACTCGATATCATTTTGACGCATCCATGCTTTAACTTCATCAATAATGTCCCAATGGCAAAACTTGTCAACATCTTCAACCTTAATGACTTTGGCCTATCAACCAATATATTTACCCATTATTAACTCCTCAAGAGCACCACCATAATGGATGTGAAACTACCTATCCTTTCTCCAAATGTTTATTTAGGATAAGTAAAAATGACAACCTTAATCCCTATATTTAATATGACACCTTGAATGCAACTTTTAAAAACATTAAACATGAAAATAAAAAAATCCAATATACTTAATAACTTCATTCTCTTTTTGAAGGATGATATAAATGTAATCCATTATCATCTTGTTCTTAATAAGGGAACACGCAAAAGTAAGTAGAAGTGAAAGATGACTGAATTCTTTTATTATAAAAGAAAAGAAAGTGAAATGGATAATTAAATGTGTTAATAGATCTTCCAACAAGTTGTTAATATATTGCGTTAAAACTTATGGGTATATGTTTTAATAAGTTGACTAAGTTCTTATTAGCAGAAAAGAAAATAACAAATTGAATGCGTATTTAAATATGTTAATAAAGCTTCCAACAAGTTGTTAGTACTCTGCATAAGAGCTAATGAGTATTTATCATTTATTTTAAAAAAATACAAGAAAAAAGGAACAAAATTAATGTCTTCAACTTTGGCCAACATATACTAAACATGGAAAAGTGGTGATTAAAATTTACAAGTGCATTATAAAAAAATAATTTTTTTTTATTTCAAATACTTTTAGTGTTATAAATTGTCCAAGGATGGACTTTGAATATACGAAAATACTAATCAAAAATATTAGTTAATAACTTTATAAACATCTCTGGCAAAGCATGAACACTTTTTATATCTTAATTGATCAATATGGTCTTTATAAGAGACTACAGTAGACATGTATACGACAATGACAAAAATTAAAATAGACAATCAACAACACGTATTAAAAAACAACACCACTTTTGTAAAAATGAATTGATACGTAAAAGGGAACCAAAATTAAAGTATATGCATGAAAAAACTTATTAGAAAAAATCTAAAATTAATCATTTATGAAGTAAGTTAATTGATTATTGATCCATGTAAAGTATATATTTTAAGAATTGGTAATAAAATGCATGTGACAATTTAAGGATAAAAATTAGTCCTACGGTAGGTAACTCTCTATTCCATAACCTAATAAAATTCTTTCAATAACATGGCAAATAGATTTTCTTACCTTCAAAAGCTGAGAATTTATGTTATTTAAGCCTCTTTTCCTTTCACTCTCTATTTTTTTAATCTCAATTAATAGTAATAATGGAGAAACACTTAGTGTTCTTTGTTTTTAGGTTGAGAGAGTTGTTTCTCTTAAGAATTTGAATTTTAAAGAGTAATAGGACCAAATTTATCAAGTGAGTGAAATGTAATGTGTTCATATGGGCCTTATTTTAAGCATGTCAGCTTGCAATAAAGGAAGAGACTTACCAAATATGGCTTTCAGGTGCTACCAAGTTATCTTCAAGCTAATTAGCTTACTACATAAGCCCTTCCATTAATGGAGTTAATGGAAGAAACTTGATTATGAAGATTAAAAATGTAGAGGATACAATTAAAAATATTTTAATATAGGTATTTGATTAGTGAAATGAATATAATAAAAGGACCAAAAATATCATAATCTCATATTTTTAACATGTATTAAAAAATGATGCCTCTAATATCATTATAGAGTTATACTTAACTTTACTATACGTAATTTTTTTGGGGAGGATTCTCCAATCCATATAAAATTTATAGTTTTGTGATTCTTAAGTAATGTAGGATGTTTTTAACATAATTAATGCTAAACTTATTTAAGATTTCATTTTTATCTAACTATTTTTGATTGCTCGAGGATTTCTCTCATTGTGTTTAGCTGGAAGAAAGAAAAGGCAATAGCAAATAATTGCTAAAAAATGTCATGCCAACTTATGTGCAATTAAACTTAATGAAGTATAAACAATATCATCATTTTAGTTTGCATTTGATCTATAATCATTTTATAGTAATGAAATCCTCCTCCAATCTCAGTATAGTATGATAATCTTATTAATAACACTCAAAATTCCAATAATTGCATTATTAGATAACAATCATTATAGGGAAATTTTTTCATAAATGATTATTTGTGTTTTCAAAAGTATCCTAGTTTTAGCATTCCAGGCTTCTGTCTTTATTCTCTACTTAATTTCTCTTACAAAATAATAATACATTAGTATAATTTTATTTTTAAATATCCCTACTTAATGGAAATATTTTAAATATTTTCTAAAAAATTTCATATTTTCCTTCATATGATAATGAGATGTGTCACCAGCAAATTTTAAATATATTCCCAAAATGTCATATTTTCCTTCATAAACTTTAATTATATTATCCTAGTAGACGCTTTTAAGAGAGGTACTTTTCATAACTAATATGACCTCTATGGATGCACTCTAATTCTCTTATTATGCATAGATGTTAAACAACATAGTCTAAGGCTATTTTCAACTCTTTTGATCAATTACATCCTCCAATGAATTTTGCAATAATTAACAAAACCACTGCAAATAGTAGGATTTGTGTGGAATGGCATGGTACTAATTCTATGGTGTTCCATTATATTTGATTCAAAATGTCTACTATAAAAGTTGAATGTTCTATTCTAGTTGGGTTCAACACCAAATTTCCTTATTGTGAAGGAGTGTTCATAATGTATGCGTGTAATTTTAGATGAGTTCTTAAAATTTTTTACAATACCTAATCGAGGGCATTTGGAGTATTATTGAACTTCAAATAGATTGTATTGTCTAATTCATTTCAACAATTTTTAATTTAGTGATAATTTTGATTTCTTGTTTTCATTCCATAAAATATTTGTCGCCAAGAATCTGTCAATATTGTTAGTAGGCCTCTGTATAAAACTATAGTAGGGTTCATACGAGTGACTATTAGAACTAAAATATGAATAAAAAATAACAATTTTAGATATATTTGTATTATAATCATAATTAATGCGAATCTTAAATTACTTTGCAATTTAAGACTACTTAGTTGATTGATTATATCCTTCATTTTTATTATACCAAAACTAACCTAGGTAACTCCATCATTGCTTATAATAGATTTAGCATCAATGAAACATTTTAGTTTTTAAACTTATTTGTGATCATTATAGTGGCTAATATTGTTTCTATCTCATTTGTAATAATAAGTCCTGTCTTTTCAAACGCATTTTCAAAGTTGTAACCACATCTTATAACTTATTGTCTAAATCAATTACCCTAAAGCTAGTTTAATTATTTCTAGTCAAAAATTCAAGAAAGTAATTTTGATTATTAAACTTTTTTTGAAATTTAATTTCATTACTAAACTTTGTTAACTATAAATGAGGCAATAAATATGCTTTGATTAAAGATAAATATGAAATTAAATTGACATGAACTAAACTTCATTAAAACCTAAAAGTCACGCTATACATTCTCCTTTATACAAAATAAATAATATAAAATATATTTTTAATGTTAATTAGCAAAAATGAATTTACAAATTATTACTCTTTTGTAGATATTATTTTATAAAATCAATTTATTGTCCTTATTATTTACTTAATATATTTTCTATGAATAAAAATAGTATATAAAATCACTCCATATAAGTAAGTAATTTTATTAATAAAGGTTTGCACTACTGTAAGCTCAGGCGGGACAGCCACAACAGTGTTGGAGAAATAGCAATAGTTTAACTTTTGTCTGGCATATTGCAATTGATCCAATTTGCTATCCCACCAGCTTTTTAAAAACGCCACCACCATGCCTTAGCCACCTGCTGCCACCACCAGCTCCCCTTATGCCACTGCTACCACCAGCAACACTCTTCACTTTCTCCAGTCTCTTCTTTCAATCTCTATTTAATCGATTTTCAGTAGCTGCCATCTCCAGTCTCCCATCTTCCTTCTGCCTCCTCCCCCCTTTTACAAGAGCTCCCCTTTGATTGTAGTACCTGCATTTCACACACAGTATACTTTCAACACTCTCCACTTCTACTTTCAACCTCCTCAAGTAACCCATTTCCACTTTCAGCCATCTGCATTTAGCTTTCTTGAGCTCCCCTTTGCTTCCAGTACCTGCAATTAACAATTTAACATTTTCAGAACATCACACATTCAGAAATGGACTCAGGCTTTTCCCTCCCTTTCCATCCTTCAAAAATCCACTAAAACCCCTCAAACAACCCCTCCTAACCCAACCTATAAACCTAACCCTAACCCCAATCTTATTCCTAGACCCACTAGCCTTCCCTCACACCCCTCCTCATCTTCTACTCCTCTCCCTTCTCCTGCTAGGATTCCTACTGCCCCTTTAGGAGCTCCAGCTACCTTTGGGAATAATGCAAATGGAACAAGGAGAACTTGGAAACAGGTCGTTGGGGACCAAACCGACTCCTCTTTGGTCTACAGCCCTCCTATGGAGAAGGATGGATGCACTATTGTGGCCCCTAGCCTAAAGGAACTACAGCAAGGTGCAAAAACATGGGAAGCTACGCTAGTGGGTTTTTTCATGGAAAAGAGACCAGTTTTTTCGATTATTCAAGCTTGGGCTAAGAGGAATTGGCTTGGACGAGGACTTCTAGAGGTAATGCTTTCGGAAGAGGACAACATTATATTCACTTTTTCTTCTAAATCGGAAGCCCAAAAGATCATTGAAAAGGGGCCTTGGCATGTGTCCCAACTTCCCATCTTTCTACAAACATGGCAACCGGGAATGGAACTTAAGAAAATTCGTTTAAAAAACCTTCCTCTATGGATTAACATTCACAATATTCCTTTGGAATATTGGACTACCAAAGGATTGAGTATACTTGCAAGTTACTTGGGCAACCCAATTTGCATGGACGAAAATATAGCTTTGAGGAAACGCATTGGCTTTGCAAGATTATGTGTGAGCATGGACATATCTAAGGAATTGAAGGATAGTATTCCTATTCTTCGATTGGCAGATGGTAATTCACTGCGAGAGGATCATGTTATGGTAACTTATCAATGGAAACCCTCTCTTAGATCCCAAGGTAAGGCCTGGAAACCGACGGGTAAACACTTCATTAAGGGAGACTAATGGGAATTGATGGGAATAAAGCAACCTGAGAATAATGAGACTTAAGCCATATTGGAAAAGGAGGAGACATTGCTGGAAGTAGAGCTTCAGGAGAAGGATCCTAAAGAAACAACAATTCTTTCCAATTTTACCACCAATCCGAAGGAGGATGAGGCATTATCAAGCAAACAAAGTGAAACCTCAACAGCTGAAAGCAAGCCTGAACTGAGGGAAGGAGGGGAGGAAGAGATTCCTATTGAAACTAATCATAATGATGACTATTTCGGGAAAACATGAATGAATCCAGTTCAGCACAAGCTGAGAGGCAAACAACACTGAATCAAGAAGATTTCTTTGAGTCAGCCACCTCTAGGAAAAGTACAAGGAGCAGTAGGAAAAGCTCCAAAGGTAAAACCAATTAATTATGTCAGTAGTTGTTTGGAATGTGAGAGGAATAAATAATCCTTCTAAGCTTTGTGCTTTAAAGGAATTTGTTAAGCAAGAGAAACCTTGAGTTTTTTGCATGTTGGAAACCAAAATTAAAGAGGAAAATCTAAAGAAGTTAAGTTGTTTGGGCAGCAATTGGCAACTCATATCTAATCATCAATGCCATGCTTATGGGAGGATTGTTGTAGCCTTTGATGAGCTTTTTGTGAAGCTAGAAGTGTTGGAGTCCAATTCTCAGTTTTTGCACAGAGAGATTTGGTTTAAATCGGAAAACAAAGGGATTATAGCTACTTTCATATATGGTTTCAATGCTACATTTCAAAGAACAGACCTTTGGAGCTTTCTTCGCAGAATCAAGCCCTCAATTAGCTCCCCGAGGATGATTGGGCGAGATCTTAATTGTAACATCTCATCCCCGTTGGGAAGGATAGAATAATAATTTGGAAAGAGCTAAGAGTGTTTAGAATGGTTTTGAAATATTCATGCATACCCTTACATGTGAATAGTAAATTTTGCACATGAAAATGACTGTACATTCATTCATGACATTTCCTGGTATATGTGCCTAAATGTGATTTTGTGGTGGAAAAAATGTGATATTTGTGCTTGAAAAATTAAATGGAGTGATTGTTGTGTGTTTTGCATTTTTGGTGAATTTTAGAAATTTTTCTGGAATTTTTCGGAGACAATTTTTGGACCGAAAAAATCGTCACGCGGTGGACTGATTGGTTTTCGGTACTAGAAATTACTGTCCATTGGCACTAGAAATTAGATACATGATTTTAGTAATTATTGTGTTAAGTCATTGGAATTTTTGGGACAAAATTGGAGTAGAAATTGTCTTATAAGTGGGAAGAAACCTTTGCATGGTTAGAAATAAGACAAGTGGCAAGTGACACTTGTCACTTGCCTACTTATGTCTTAAACTTAGTTTGTTTATAATTAAATCCCTTCTTTTTGTGTCTTTCACGATGGTTCCTAAATTAGAAGGTTATTTGGTGGGTTTCTTCTTCTTTTCCTCTCATCTTCGTAGGTTCTCTTCTTCTTTGCTACCTTGACAAGTTTTGCTCATCTTTTCCACTCTTTTCCTCTTTAATTGCTCCTCTTTTGCTCATTAAAACTCCAAACCTAAGCTCTCAAGAAGATGATGGTTGTATGTGTTGGAGGGAATTAAAGCTTTGGTGGTTATTTTGAAGACTTGGAAAGTTGAAGCTTGCTTAGGTAAGATTGTGTTTTTGTCTTGTTTTGTTGTTAAATGCATTAAGTGTGTTAATTGTGCACCTAATTGTATGAGAATTGTGTTGGTGTATGGTAGATAGTTTGTTTGATGGTAATATGTAGTGAATGAAAGGAAAGGTGTTTTAGATGCTTATGAGAGATAAGTTACTGATGTTAGATGAGTGTAAAAAGTGATGGATGATGGGGTGTGTGTGTGTTGCAATTGGTAGATTTATGTCCAAAGATAGGATGTGAGTGAGTTATGGTAGACATATGAAGTAAATTGAGTGAGAAATGGTTTAGAAAAGGTATGGAAGTGATGGGATTTGGTTTAGGTGTAAAATCTGGAAATTTTGTTTTGTGCATGTTCCAATGTTTTGGTCTTAACTTTTTATACGGTTAAGCAATTGACATAAAGTTTGTCTTGAATTAAACTCAAGAAGTTTGGCTAAAATTCTTATGAAGGAAGTGCTGTCCAATTGTGGCTTGAAGGGGTTTAAATTTTGCCTTGAAAGTGTGTTATGTGTACAGCATGAACAGTAACCGAGAAATGTGACCTGAAACATTGATGAATTTTTCTAGATTGATTTAGGTGGAATTTGTGAAATTGGTCTTAATAAAAGTTGAAGATTTTCTTGTTATCTTTCTATCGCCACTCAGTATGAAATTTTTTGATATCTAGGTTGAGAGTAGTGATCTGTTGACTTTTAGATATTAATGTGCTTTGTGCTGGAAAATGTGTTGAGTGTAGGTTCTATGGTGATTGTACTTTGAAGCCAATTATTGGACTGTTATGGTTGCAATTAGCTTAAATGGTCTAATGAAAAGTTGTAGAGGAATGTTTCAGCTTTAGAATGAGGTATAATATGCTAATTTTGGATGTATGGATTGTAAAGTTTTGATATGGTTTAGGTTATATGTTGACTTAATACCCTTAAACAGGGCAACCACAATAAATGGAGATTTTGATCTAGTTAGAGATGGAATTTGCTTCTAAGTCCTTCATGAGAATTTTAGTATGTTTTCTGATCTTTTCATGGCTATAAAATATGGAATTTTTGGACAAGGATATAAGAAGTTATGATTTTTGG
>JANITX010000003.1:25739821-25756267 GCA_027564395.1 Erythroxylum ulei
CCTAGCTCCAGAGGGACTTTTCCTGCCGTGTAGATCGTGTTGGCAAGAGAAGTTATGGCTCACAGGTCGGTCAGCTGAGACTTTTGGGATGACCTAGTTAGGACTGATGTTCTATCCTAGTTATATGTAGCAAATTGTACTCAACTTTTGGAGTGATGTACAGACAGTAACAGTGACAGTTGTATATTCCTGATTTTGATGAAATGCAATGAGGAAAATTTTAGTTTTAAAAAAGTTCGTGATTTTATATTGATGTTATTATTATGATGCCCTGTGAAGTATCGTAGTGATCGTTCGTAGTGCACTTGTATCGTAGGATATGTATCGGTATGACCTACGGGCGTCCCGGTGTATACCCTGCGGTAAGGGGGCGCTACATTAATACCACCTTGTACAGATCCGAGGTTGAGGGTAATTGTAACCTACAGAATTACACGACAGATCTATATGATTGCATACAGGATGTTGAGCTGGTGGATCTATGGGCTTTATGCCATGTCTTTACTTGGTCCAACAAGCAAAGTGCTCAATGGCATATACGGAAAAAACTAGGCAAACTGATGGTCAATAAGGAATGGCTCTCCTCCTTTCCTCTCAGCCATGCTAAATTCCTAGATTCGGGTATTTTGGACCACATTCCTATTAAGCTCATGGACCTTTTCTCTTCCAAGAAATCACCACATCCATTTAGATTCAATAATTACTTGGCTGATATGGAGGGTTTTCAAGTGGCCATATAAAAAGGCATGGATTTTAGTTGTTGTGGGACAAAGCAATACATGTGTATCTAGAAGCTTAAGGCCATAAAGCATGAATTGAAGCTCCTTAATGAGAAGAGAGGGCAAAATCTGACCAAGGAGATTGATCTCTCTAGGGACAAACTTCACTCCTTACAGTAAGCTTTGGCTGAAAATCCTTTATATGCAAATCTAGCTACAGTTGAAAAGGAGGCTCTTAAGAAATATTTGGAGGTGGGGGCAAACCAACACTCATTGATGAAACAAAGATCTAGGATCTCCTGGATAAAGGAGGGGGACAGATGCTCTAAGTTCTTCTTCAATACCTTGGTAGCCCGCAGGCATACCAATAGAATTAACTCTATTAAATCCGAAGATGGCAGGGAGGTGTTTGGTCAAGAAGAGGTAGCAAGGGATGCCCTATCCTATTATAGTAAGCTTCTGGGATCAGACTCTTCCCATTCTTTGCAGGATTTCAACCTCAGTCACTTTGTAAATTCCAAGATTCCTGACCAAGAAACTTCCAGATTGATTAGGCCTATTACAAATTAGGAAATTGACCGGGTGGTTTTTAGCATGAATGGATCTAAAGCACCTGGTCCGGATGGCTTAAATGGCTTCTTCTATCAGAAAACTTAGTCTTGCTTAGGTGGAATGATTAAAGAGGCAGTGAAGGAATTCTTCTTAAAAGGACTCCTTCTCAAGGAAATCAACAAGACTTTCCTTTGCCTAATTCCTAAAAACCACAGCCCGGCATCATGGACTGATTACAGGCCCTTATCTTGCACCAACTTCCTTTACAAGATCATAGCCAAGATATTGGCTGATAGAATGAAGGGGGTCTTGAATTTTCTCATTAGTGAGAATCAAGGGCCTTTCTTGGCAGGTAGGGATATTGGAGATAATATCCTTTTGGTTCAAGAACTCCTAAAAGGGTATACTTGCAAGCGGTCTTCCTAAAATTGTACCATAAAGGTAGATCTACAGAAAGCCTTTGATAATGTTAACTGGGGATTCTTGCTGAAGGTACTGAAGGAAATGAATTTTCCCTCTATGTTTATTAATTGGATTAGCCAATGTATTTCTACTGCTTCCTATGGGATCATAGTAAATGGGTGCCCTACAGGATTGTTTAAAGGTAGAACAGGTCTCAGGCAGGGGGATCCCCTCTCCCCCTACTTATTTCTTATATGCATGGAAGTCCTAACTCAATTGCTCAAGTACAACATCTTTAGGGAGCCAAGTTTCAGATTCCACTCAAAATGCAAAAAGATTTCACTAACAAATTTATGTTTTGCAGATGATCTCATCCTCCTATGCCATGCTAGTTTGCAGTCGGTTTCTCTCTTGATGGAAACTCTTAGTCAATTTCAAGAGATGTCGGGCTTATGTACTAACCTACACAAAAGCTTCATTGTTCTCTCCAAGAGTGCATCACACCTCTCAAATGGCTTAGCTCATGCAACTGGAAGGGAAATTAAACCTCCACCTCTCAACTACTTGGGGATTCCTATCTCTTCTAAGCGACTTAGGTTTTGCGAATGTCTTCCTCTGGTGGAAAAAATCCAGAAAAAATTGGGATTGTGGACAAATAAAGCTTTGTCCTATGGGGGTAAGCTTCAGCTCCTTAAGTCTGTTATTCTACCCATGAGCTCTTAATAGAGCTCTTATATTTTCCTCTCCAAAGGCCTTTCTAAAACAATAGAAAAGCTGATCAAACAATTCCTGTGGGGGCACAAGAATGGTGAAAAAGGGATGGTCAAGGTGGCTTGGCAGTCTATATGCCAACCCAAAGCAGAAGGAGGATTGGAAATTGAATCCCTAGTTACTAAGAACCGAATTCTTATGACTAAAAGAATCTGGAGGATACTAAATGATCAGGAACCATTGTGCGTCAAATGGATGCATACTTATATATTGAAAGGTAGGAGTTTCTGGTCTCTAAATCCTAATCCCAGTTACACTTGGTTCTTTAACCAACTACTAGGAATGAGGGGAGAACTTTACCAGCATATAACTTGTCAAATAGGGGAGGGTGATAGACTTTCCTTCTGGTTTGATAATTGGACAGGAAATGGCCCCTTAATCTCTAACAGCATGGCTAATTCCCTCTTACACTGCATCCCTAAGGATGCCAAACTCCAGGCTATCATCTTTAATGGTGGGTGGACACTATCTTTGGATGAGCAAACCAGGCTAAACATCCCTCCTCTCAATCTTGGCGCAAGGGATTCATACTTTTAAAGGGGTCTCCCAATTTTCGAGATTACCCCTAAGACAGTTAGGAAACTTAGGGCAAGACTAGAAAATAGGGTTGACTGGGGCATTCTGGTTTGGAATACAACACTCAGACCTAATGCGAATTTTCTGCTCTGGTTGGCAATGAGAAATAGGCTGAGCACGATGGATAGACTTAATTTCCTAACCTCCCCTAAGCAATGTGTTTTCTGTCACACATAGAATGAAAGCAAAGACCACCTCTTCTTTGAGTGTGGCTTCACCATAACTCTCTGGTTCATAATATCTACCCTCAGTGCCCCAGACCTTACTCCCTAGCGACTTCTAGACATTATGTAAGAGATTCCTAACTTGACTCTGTCGAAACATGACAAGGACATAGTCCTCCTCTCGATGGCTACATTTGTCCAATCCATCTGGCATGAAAGAAACAACAGAAGATTTTTGAATCGGACAACTATAATGAACTCCCTTATAGATATCATCACTACAAGTATTAGAGAGCAAATGATTATCAATCAGCTACATCTACGTTGTAGTGAGAGATTGGCCTACATTTGGAGGATCTAAGTCCTAGAAGAATGTCTAAGCAATCCCACACATAAGCTATGCAGAAACTAAAATTACTCCTCAGATCTACAGCTTTGATTTCTCCCTTCTTAGGGGAGATCATATACGGAGACTTCCCTAAGTCAGAAGCCTATCTAGATCGGTTCAACTCATCCTCGTCTCTCCTTTGAATAATGCTAGTCAACACCCTATAGATCAGAAACTCTGAGCACCCTTTATGGCAGGACCCAGCTGGCTCACAAGAAAATCGCTTCGGGCACACCGGTACTCCTATAAGCCACAAGGAGGAGGAACAAAGATCAACTTCTCAATGCTACGATCAATAGATGTTATAGTTGCCTACCTGGAAATCACTCTCTTTGAGCAGCTCTTCCATAGCTATCGTCCCCCTCATCTGCTCTAAGTCTGCTGAATTGTTTCCGAATTAGGGCATTTTTTTTGAAGACGTGCGAAAGGTGGGGGCCATTTTTACCCTATAATTTGAAGATACCCTTAATGAAAAAGAATGGGATCGTTTTGTTTTGTCTTTCACCTGATAAGTTAAACGACGTTGCTTTAGTTGCTGGTCTCTTATGCTTTTAAGTCAGCACTGCTCTACTGCTGACTTATGGCCCAAACTCTTCAATGTTCCCTTACATTCTTTATCAATGAAATTTTTTAATTTCTAAAAAAAATTATTAATAAAGATATTCCTTTTTAAATAACTTACATGTCTAATTAGTAGCTCATTTTGACAAAACATTAATGTATTTTATAAAATATTCCACTACACCTATTTAATAATTTATGTTTATATTTAAAGTGATTTACATATAAATACTTTAAAAAAGTCTTATAGGACATATATACTCATATTCATATAAAAAGGATATTCATATAAAAAGAAAATTTGAAATGCATAAATAACAAAACATGTATAAAGCAACCAATCACTCTTTCTTTCTTACAATTGATATATATGCCTTGGATCTATTTAAAAAATCCTAACTTAAATAATAAAAACTATCTTAAAGATTATTTATGTTCATAACTTATAAGGTAAAGACCTCTCCAGTTATCAAGATATAAATTTATTTTCATTTATTTTATGTCCACGTTATCTTAAAAAATATCACCCATGTATATAAAAGATATGAGAGGGCGAGCCTTGTAGCAACTGTTAAGGTTACTCCTTTCTAATTGGAAGGTTATGAGTTCGAGTAACGGAAACAGCCTCTTTATAAAATAAAAAAGAAAGTTACGAACAATTGATCACTCTCCCTCAACCCTCGCAAAACGAGGAGCCTTGAGTGTTAGGGCTTTTTATATAAAAGATGTGAGACTCTCTTTTTTGCAAGTTGAACAATTCCATAATTGTACAAACTTATTAGGATGATGACTTGCTTTAGAAAGAAATGGTATAAAGAAGGTTGTTTAGAAAATTGACTAAGTACCAAAAGTTTTAAAGATGCATAAGTCATCTATTTCGGTGGAAATACAAAACTTAACGTTCCAACATCCTAATGCAATATTGGCACAATTAATTGCATGAAAAATTGTTATTGGAAATTGGCAAAACGTGGACAAAAAGTTAGAAGCACAAATTAGGCATTTAATGCTTTGGTGGATTAAGCATAATAGTAGTTTATATAGTTAATAAACTATTCATATTTGAATGTTCCATTTGTATAGCATATTTGGACAACCTATTGACTTATCAATGATGGAAGTTATAAATAAATGTTGTTCAAATTTATTGTAACTGCTTAATAACCAATTTCAAATACATTTTTCTATAAACATGATTCTTGATGTTGGACTTATGGTGCCTTATTATGACCCTCATCATATCTATTAACTTTGTTATATATCAATAAAGTTCCTTATTTTATTACACTTCATGGTGGGCTTTAGTTCTATCTCAAAATATGCCTAACACTTATGTCTATAAGGTGTTTGATAAAAGATTGATAAGTCTATTGTGAGACAACTTGGTTGTTAATTGTACACTTACTTAAGAAAAACTTACAATTTCTTTTTATGTGTGAAGAAACATGTCTCTTCATATATATTATGTTGATTTTTCATTTTCTACGTCCTAAAATGTCTAAATCATAATGTACACCAACTGTTTGATTAAAAAATCACTAAATTAAGTTAGTGCAACTTACTATAATATAGGGCTATTTGTGAGAATTTTCCCAACCTTTTATCTAAACCATATAATAAGTGGTATTATAACATAATTTCAAGTTAATTTCAATGGCAATAATGGATGAATATTATGCGGAACAAATGAGAGAAAGGATTATTTGGTTAAAGCAATTACTTGGGCCAACTTCGAAAAAGAAGGGACTTTTAATGATTGCTCAGTTGGATGAATTTAATAAGGCATTTAAAAATAATCCATAAAAGGTTAGATAACTTTACGAGCACAATTATATGAAACAATTTGGTGACTATCAATACGCCAATTATGCAAAAAATCCAAAGCTAGAACTTTTTGACCATTTAATAAATAATCATATATGCTAAATATAAAGGAAATTCAAGATGTTATATATGGTAAGGTTGTAAGGGTGCTATTTAAGGTGATATCAAATTTCTCTCGATGAATAAAAAGGTTTACAAACTAATGAGTAGTCTTAATGATTGCTTGGTACGGATGTGTGATTCGATTATTGCATAAATGTATTTGAAGACTTAGAAGCAACTGGATTGTTTTAAATTGATTTTTGAATCATTAGTAAGGAATAATGATGTTGGCTTATCAATAATTGCCTCTGCATATTTATTTTGGACAAATGGCATAGAGGAGAGTGCTTATATATTGTTTATTAATATAACATTTGTTATGATTCTTTTATAGGGAAAAGAAGGTTTTGTATATAACTTTAGGAGTAAGTTAACAATTTTATAATGAAAAAGTTCAAAAAATTTCTTATCGATAAAGATGTTGAATTTCTTTTAATAAGGAGATTTGTAAGACCCTCTTAATTTTCAATAAGTCAAACAATTTCATAATTGCGCGAACCATTAGAATGATGACGACATGCTTTGGTAAGAAAATTGTACAAATAAGTTTGTCTAGAAAATTGGATAAATTATTATAAATTTGCAAGATGCACAAAATTTTCATTTTAGTGGAAATACAAAACTTAGGCTATTAGGTGGAGATGCATAAAGCATTTATATGAAAATTTCATTGCTGGATATTGATAAAACTTAGACTAAAAGCTATAACACAAGTTCAACACTTAGAACCTTGGTATATTGTAAGGGAACTTAGTTGTTAGTTATTTACTTATTAAAAAACTCTTTCAATCTATTCATATATTATATATATGAAGAAATATGTATTTTCATATATAGTTTATTAAGTTTTTGTTTTCTAGGTTCCAAAAGTTTCTAAATCATAACACACACCAAAATTTTAAACCTTTGTTGAACTAAATTGATGTAATGAAGTGTAACACCTGACTTTTTATGTGTGTTTTTCTTAGCCTCAATTAAACATTGTGCAAAAGATACAAAGATAAGTGGGAAGTAAGAAACATGCAATTATGTCATGATTTTCATTTTATCCATAAACCATATAAACAAATATAATAATTGATTAATATTTTTAATATTTTTAAGGCATGAATAATTGTAAAATGATTTTAATTAATTTTATCACGTATGATCAAACTGAAATCTAGGTTGAATTAATATAAATCATATAAACCTCTACAAGATTTTTTCTTAAATTGAAACTCATCCATCAACTATTCTTTTTGTTATTGTACTTTAGTTCCTAACTGTTTGCCTTTTACGCCAATTATTCAATTTAAGGATTGAGAATAGAAACTAAAATACTAATAAAATTTTAAAAAGTTCTTGATACATAACAAAGTCATAATTAGTGCAAATCCTAAATACATTGTCATAAAAATAATTGTCTTTAAATTTTAATATGTAAAAAGAAGATTAGGATTGTACATTTATGTTCTCCTTTGAACATACATTTATGCTTAAAGTTGTTGCTAGGATTGTGTGAGAGATTTATCCTAAAATTAAGACATATTGTTAATTAACTACAAATACACTTCATTTATTAATAAGTTGAGACAATTATAGTCAAAGCTTGATTGATTAAGATAAGTATTTATAGGCAAGTACTAAACAAATACATTTCTCCCAAGTGAATTTGCAGTTCACTTCAAACTAAAAAAGTTCAAAGTGAAATGGAATTATTGGATCAAGTGAGGTTTTAACAATGATTTTAATGATAAGGAAATATGTTACTACTAATATTTTTATATTTGGTGATATTAACAAGTTAATTTGTGAAAATTCAAATAAAAGGTCAAAGATCAAGTTAATAGAAGGGCAAAGTAATCAAAGGATCAAAATATGCAAAGCGGAGTAACAAATACAATTTAAAAGAGTTTCAAGATAATTCAAGTAGACCAAGAATAGGAATGAATAAAATAATTCCATATGTAACAATCATTATAATTTTACTTGTAATATTATCTTGGTAATTTAAATGGATTAAAGGTTTGATCATTATATGATCATTTATATATAGGACATAATGATTAATTCCTTTCATAATCAAGAGAATTTTTTTAACTTTAATAAAAAGAACATCTTGATCTGTAGATATTGAGTGAAAAGGTATGTTTAATTTTTGAAAAGAGTTAAATGTTGAAGTTTTTAAATTATTTTATGTATGGGTGCAATTAGCTTAAAGGTTTTCTTTGATAACCCCTATATAGGAATAAAAGGTTACGTATCGATTTATTTGTCATCAACTAGCCTATCAACTACTTAAGGGACCAATAGGTGGATAATCAACTAACTAGAGGTTATGATCGACTAGTTAATTCTTGGTATGTTTATGGACATATTAAGCATATTAAACCTACTGAGGGTATTGAATAGCTAAAGGATATCTAACTAGTCAAAAGTAAGTGATCGATTAGCTAATCTTACTAATAAACTAATCGTTGTAATAATTAATTTGTATATAATAAACATTTGAGTTAGTTTTGGGTATCTAATTACAATTGAGTTGTGAAAAGAACATTTGACATTCTAAAATAGTTATTAAGAGTAGGAATGACAACTGAAACCTAGCCTGGTCTAACTTGAAGTTAATAAGTTAAGCTAGGATTAACTAAACGTTAGGTCATACTTAGGCTTAAGGAGCCAGCCCGAAGTTTGACCTAAACCCTTTTATTGAAATGATATCATTTTGGTATAACTAACTAAAAGAAGTCATTTTGATATAAAGATTTAAGAATTTATAGACCAAAACGAAATCATATTGGTATTATTTTAAGTGGGCTCTAATTAGGCCTAGGATGCTTGACTCTTAACTGGACTTTAGATTGAACTAAGATTGGTCTAACCTATTGTCATCCCTAGTTAAGAGCCATGAGAGTTTACATGCATTGCATGATATATATTGAGTCTGATTTCGCTAATATGAGCAAGGGCTGTAGGTTTTTGATTCGTATATAACTATACAATTGTTAAGATATATATTGTAAGAGTTTCTCTTGATCTCGAATAAAATTTTTAAAGGATTTTTCTTCAACCATGGTACAACAAGATGAGTATAAATGTTCCTCTTCACGCATGGTAAAAAATATTTTGTGTAAATAATTTCTCTTCACTCATTGAAAAAAGAAGGTAGTAAATTCCCAAGTGAACTTTGAAGAGTGAACATTTGTCACGAGTTGATTAGTCGAACTTGACTTTTTCTCTTTTCTTACTTTTTATTATTATTGTTATGGTTTTTTTTATAATTATTATTTATCAAATTGTCAAAATCACTTCAAAGCATAAAATTTCAAATAAACAAAGAAATGAACATACACTATTCATCTTTTTCAAATGTGCCAACAATAATATTAATTGAGACTACAAATTCCACGGGCACAAATCTTTTGTACCCCCTACCTTGTGGCCACCCAGTTCGAGCAGAAGATCTGTTCCCGAATTCCAACCACTTCTAATTTTTTTTATTTACAAACGACTCTAGTCATATTGCACCTTTTTACCAAACTCATCCATACCATGCCTTAAATGTGTGCAAAAAAAAAAGGATAAATTAAAACATCCCCCGTAAGGCTCCAATAGTAGTTGGTTCCTAATCACTTTTGTCAATTATAAGAGCACAAGATTTTTTTTTCCTACTGTCAGTAGGAGTTTGACTTATACTAAGCTTGGGTTCACTCAGAATTTTCATGGATATACAAATTTTACAAACTTTTATTTATATTATACAATTATAAGATCTTACTCTTTAGGGCCATAAAAGGAGACCAGCTCTTTTAATTTGGTTGTAAAAGTTGAAATCTAATTTTCAAAATTTTTATTGCAATTTTGATGCAAGTGGTAAGAAAGAATTGCATTGAAATGGAAATTTCAGTTCGACCAGAGTTGATCGTGCTTTACTTCGAGTTTAAGTTTAAAATCCAACCTAAAATCTCTCCTCAAAATGACTTTATTTTAACTTCCCCAAAAACATTGTTTTGGTCATGGCTAGGCCTAGTAAAGAGGATAATTGTTTGGGTTTTCAAGAAATATTACTTGTTCAATGGTCATTGGCATTGGGACTCCTTTCAACCTTACCTCCCATCGCTTATTTGCAGATTCATTGCGGGAACGCCTCCTCCTACGCCTTCTCTTGGACCGGATAAGCTGAGCTAGGGCATCTCCGCCACTGGGCACTTTACGGTTGCTTCCACTTATAACATGAGCATGGACCATGCCGCTTTTGAGGCACAGGGTCTTTGGCAAGTCATCTAGAAGTGGTTGGGCCCGGCCCGCATTCGCTCCTTTCTTTGGCTCCTTGGACACGACTGCCTTCTCACGAACCAGTATCGGGTCCGATTGCATTGCACCACGGATGATGCATGTTATCATTGTCACCGCGTGGAATCCTCACTTCATGTCGTCCGCGACTGCCCTCATGCTTGCCAAGTGTGGACTGCCTTATTTGTTCTCGGCAATTTCTTTACCAGACCGCTTCGGGAATGGCTCCTCCACAACCTTCAAAGCCATCATCCAGTTCTCGGGCATGATTGGGCGATCCTCTTCGGCATTTCGTGCTGGTTCCTTTGGAAATGGAGGAACCAGGCCCTCTTTGAGAAGTTTTTTACTTGGTCTTCCTCACCCCGATCTTGTATTTTGTCTTATGCAGGTGTTCTCGGGCATGATTAGGCGATCCTCCTCGGCATTTCGTGCTGGTTCCTTTGGAAATGGAGGAACCAAGCCCTCTTTGACAAGTTTTTTACTTGGTCTTCCTCACCCCGATCTTGTATTTTGTCTTATGCAGGTGTTCTCCGCCACGCGGTCAGATGGCACAGTCGGTCGATTCCTACTGGCCCCCCACCTCAGCACGAGAGTCATATCGGCTGGCAAAAACCTCCGATGGGGTGGATTAAACTCAACACAGATGGCGCCTCCAACCGCTCCTAGCTAACTGCCACCGCCGGGGGCCTATTGCGCGACAGTGACGGACACTGGTGGGGTGGTTTTTCGCACAATATCGTCTGGTGCTCGTCCGTAGACGCCGAACTCTGGCGTGTGTATACTAGACTGACACTGGCTTGGCGACTGGGACATCGCCAGATTGAACTCGAAGTTGATTCCATGGTAGTGGCCGATCTCCTCTCCTCTTCAGACCAGCGATCCAAGTCGCTTCATCCTTTTGTCCAGAGACTACATGAGTTATTCATTAAAAATTAGACTGTTGTTCATCGACATATGTATCGAGAAAACAACAGATGTGCGGATTAGCTCGCTGCCCATGCCAATCACTTTGTTGTCGGTGTTACTTTTTTTTCCTACAACACCCATTGGGTGCCACCATATCCTCTTAGAGGATTTTTCGGAAATTTGTTTCCCTAGACTTATTGTGTAATTGCTTTGTTCGTCTTTTGTTAAAAAAAAAAAAGTATTGTCATAAACCTGGGCAGAAGCTAGACATTTAATGTCCCAATACTTAAAGTACTTGTTTAGTTAAATCAACGTTCAGGACCTCTCAAAAGCGTGCAAAGATCTGCTCTCTTCGCGTAAGAATTTAGGAATCGACTTCTCTTAGAAACTGGTTCAGATCGGGGGAAAGGTAGACAGGTAGTGTTTATCTACACGAGTCATGTACAAGAGACGGCATCATACTGATTGGCATGATAATCCAAGTTTCGACAAAACAAGGAAATGGAAACAATTCTAGTGCATTGCTTTAACAAGACTAAGATCATTAACTAAATAGCATATGATAAAGCCTCACATATTTTAGTGCCCAGATGGCCTGAAGCCAAGAACTTCTTGTTTAAGCATTGGTCCCACCATCCTCGTCTGGTGGATCAATTGGCACCTCATGCCTCGGCCTATTGTATTTTTCACGTAACTGCTTGATTG
Organism: Erythroxylum ulei; assembly: GCA_027564395.1. NCBI lineage: Eukaryota > Viridiplantae > Streptophyta > Magnoliopsida > Malpighiales > Erythroxylaceae > Erythroxylum > Erythroxylum ulei. The sequence goes on from JANITX010000003.1 coordinate 25,751,767, forward strand.
GGATAAAATCTCCGGCCGTGTCTGCCCCGTAGAACAGAAATGATAGATAGGGATGATCAAACCTGCCCTGCACATGTTTATGCACAGCCTTAGTATCAAGCCAAAGACCTGAAGCCTTTGATACTATTCAGCATTGCAACTCACCCTGTCCAGTTGATCAGGAGGTACTAGATTTTCCTCAGCAACTGCACCAGTGGCACAATATCAAAAAATGAATCAAGATATTAGAACAGAACCATCAACGTACAAGAAAATAGTATATATTCCAACTAAGTTATAGTTCAAATCCCATTTCCCAAAGGAGAATAAGTACACAATTCAAAGATGAAAAGCCATAAAATTCGAGGGAGAAAAATGCAGAATTGTCATGTACCATAAGCCACCAGTAACTCAGGATCAGCGTGTACATCAACCAAAACCTGTGAAATAATGCCAAAACAGAATTGTAGATAACTGTATCTTCTAGAAGCCAATGGACAAACATCCTAGATGATACAGTCTTATTTTGTTGTTTAACATACAAATGCCTTACAATTATTTGTATCAAATAGACCAGGGAAAAACTTTAGTTAACTAATGTTACAAAAGTGTTCAAACAAGAAGCAGGTTTCATAGCGAAAGCAAAAGTATGGAGAGAATATGGAACAGGATCCTAAACCTGATAAAATGGCTGATTACAACCTCGAGACAACTTTTCAACCTGTGCAGTCTCCATCCATGAACCTGATTCACAGCAAACTGGATCCATTCCACACACAACAGCTCGATAGCCTGTGATTAGAAAATGGCTTCTATTATCAAAAGTAGCAAATAATAAAGGAAACGCAGAAAAATGGCAAGAAAGAGAATAGAGCAGTACAACTCACTTTATTAAAATTTATTTAATCAAGCAAGAATTTGCAAACTAAATCTCAAAGTGAAGAGGCATCAAAGCTTAAAACATCAGTTGAAATCATGCTTATTTACCAAAAACTTTGTGCCTCACTTTCTGTCCTAAACGAAATGCATAATCAACTTTTTCACGAGCCAGAGCTTTAGCTGATGCTGCCAAAGACTCAGCCTCCATTTTGGAGATCTGGTCTCGTAATTGAGCAGCGATTGCATAATTCTCACTCTCTACTGCATTCTGCAGGTCTGCCCTGAAAGAAAGAATAATAGCCATTTACCTTAATCAAAGCTGAATTAGTATAAACAATTCTACGAGACTAATTAAAAAATCCTACAATTGACAGAAAACTAACCGAAGACGTATGATACTTAAAGCCTTATCTTGAGCTTCACTCTTTGAAGATGATCCCCTTTTTGCATCCCGCTGCTTGATGATCTCTGCTTCAACCTTTGAGGAAGAATTTTTAGTTAATCATTCAGTATCATTTTTTACAAAGCCAGCTTTCTCATATGGGCAATAAATGAGATTGTTTTCAGTACGCACACCTAATCTAAAATTTTCTATATCACAGTTGCAAAATAGTTTAAACCACAGATTTTCATCCATGACTCAATAACCACAGAACTATTCCATATCAGTGAAACCCAAATATATAACCTTTCTGTACATTATGATATGATATGAAATTAACTACCAAAACAACTAAGCAACAAATGATACATGTAAGCAGGATCTGTAACGAGATCTAACCTCAGTGAGCTTGTTTCTCAGCTGCTGAGCAATATCATACTGCTCCAAATTCATAGCATACTGCAATTCCATTACATCCCAACCAGCAAAAGCTTGTCAATAATGACCAGAAACATCCAAAAACAGTGATTAATGTACAAAAAACAATACCTAAAAGAAACCAGGCCAACCTGAACGCGTGTTGCCAGGTCTAGCTGAAAAAAGAAAATCAATATATCTTCATTAGCACTCTCGCTACGCTCGGAGCTGGCATCCAACTCCTGCTCACCTCTTTTATTGAACAACCATCCTGCATTAACCTTCAAATCTCTTACTCTTAGTTTGTTGGGGTTACAAGCAAAGTATAAACTCTGAAAACATTGTGACCCGAAGGGCGCATAAGGTTTTTTCATTAGCTTGAATTGAGTCCTCCAGGATGTGATTGACCCACAAATCCCACAATTCCCAGATGTTGATAACGTGCTTGACGATAAACCTTGCACCATCTTTCTGCTTGGTAACGACTTCAGACTACAAACTTCACGCCCCTTCTAAAGGAAAGAAAAAACATTTCCTTTTTATAAATTTTTGAGGAACCTAGAAGCCAAATACAAAGACACGCAAGTTGAGGTTAATTCATGAAGCAACTCACCGGTGGTGGTCACCGGAAACAGGATTAAGAACCGGTAACACGAGAAGTTTATCTGAGGGTGAAGGAGAAATGTAAGTGTTTGGTTGAAGGGATTGTGTCCTGACTGTTGCAAGAAACAATGACACGTGGGCATGCGAGGAGATTTCAATTTTAGGCGATTATTATTTATTGGGAATGGAAATTTTCCAAATATTTAATTAAACCCTCAGGAGTCAGTGCTCTGTTTTTGTGTTTTGTGTTCAATTTCTCTAATGTTATGCTTTTAGGGCGGACAGTAGGAGAAGCCCGACCTCAAGTGATTTCGGTATTTGGGGTGTTTAGTTTTTTTTTTTTAATGAAAGGTAAATATATTGAATCAAAAATATTTATACAGTTTTTGGGGGTATATTCCAACTAAAGTTTGTATCCATAACATCAATATCATCTATACATTCAAAATATTAAAAGGTAATTAGTTCCGTGAGATACAACTTATACAAGATCTTATACATTACAGTTTTATCTTAGAAACTACATCACAACTCGTAATAGAAGCAAAATCTAACTGAATAGCATTCCTGGTCTTCCATGCTGTATATATGGTACATATGAATGTCGGTCGTCCGGCTTTACTTCTAAGACGTACTCCAGTATAATCATTCCGAATCCACTTAATGACACTAGATAACGTAAACATGGCTCGTGTCAATCCCAGTTATCCTCGGATAGCATTCCAAACTTCACCTGTAAAAGGATACTTAAAGAACAAATGGTCAACATTTTCTGGTTCAACATTACAAAATTTGCAAGTTCGGTCTATCTCTAAGAATAACAAGTTATCCTTTGTTGGCAATCTATTTCGAAGACTAAGCCATGCAATGAAGGAGTATTTTGGCAATATGTATTGTTTCTAGATAAATGACATCCATGGTCATCTAGTGTACTTGACTCGCAGTAACTTATAGACTTTCTGTGAAGATAGGGTTCTATTGATACATAATTTGGGCATCCCACATACTACCTCTCTACGACCACCCAACTTATCCACCAAAGTATTTCGGATCAGTGCCAATCTTTTCAGTAGGGGTGAGTGTCGGGTGTGAGGTTCCCAATCCTATATTGATAAGCCCCTCAAGTATATTTCATGAATCCATCTCACCCATAAAGAATCAACTTCAACATGGATATTCCACAACACTTTAGACAAAAGCGTTGAATTTCGTAATTTACAGTTTTTCAATCCCAATCCACTCTCTTCTCTTGGTACACAAATATTGTCTCATGCCACCCTAAAATGTTTACCACCCCATAAAAACAACCTACATATGAAGGTTATCCTCTCAAGGACAATTGTTAGAATGGGAAACCCCTGGAGCCAAAGGATAGTACCCTTGAATTATAGAATTAACCAATTCAATTTTACCTGTATATGAGAGAGTCTTACCATTCCATGCATTGATATAAGCCTCTACGGATTCAATTAGTATAGAAATTTGGACCATCGAGACCTTCATAAGTGCCAAAGGGACCCCTAAATATCGAACAGGAAACTCACCCATAGGATATTCTACCATCTGCAAAATGTCCACCCTATCTCATCCATAAACCCCAGCTAAGTAAATACTGAATTTTGAAAAATTCACCCTCAGCCCTGCCACCTCTTTCAATTCATTCAACATATCCACTAGTATACGGATAGAAGTAAAATCACCTCTAGAGAATAACATGAGATCATTCGCAAATGCAAAATGAGTGATGCCAAGTTGTTGACATTTCAGGTGGAAGGAAAAAGGGAGTTGGTGGTTCTCACTTTTAGCAATCTTGAAAGATACTCCAAACAAAGTAGGAAAAGTATAGGTGACATGGGATCACCCTGTTTCAATCCCCCACGGCCCTTGAACATACCATGTAGTGTGCTATTGATAGAGATCGAGAAGGATGTAGTTGTTACACATTCTATAATCTATTGTACAAACTTATTAGGGAGGCCTAACCCTTTCATCATATTTTCAAGAAAGTCCTACGATACCATATCATAAGCTTTTGTTATGTCAATTTTTATCATGCACCGTGGGGAAATACGTTTTCTAGTGTAATCCCGAACAAGTTCTGTAACGCCCCGCTCCGCTGCGACCCGCTCCCGATATCGTGGTGATATCCGAGCTCGAGCCCGCAGAAGTGGCACGCTAGACCAGTCGTTCAGTCGGTCGGTCATAAGATAGCTCGGCACTTATGGCTCGGCATCTTAGAGC
>JANITX010000003.1:25789247-25801302 GCA_027564395.1 Erythroxylum ulei
ATCTCGTGGCCTCAAGCGGGCAGCCGGGAGAAGGCTATGGGTCATCGTGCACGTGACTAACGAAACAGGTTCTCTCTCGCCCAAACACAATCAAATCACATGCATAATTCAATCATTCTCAAATTCACATTCTCATGGTTTTTCTTCTTTTCCGAATATACAAAATGCCATGACAAAAGACATAGCATAATCATGTCCTATTCAAACACAACTTCATTTATAAAGTCACAATGTCACACAAATTCACATATCAAAATTCATCATTCAAACACATGGAATGCGAAAATCGTAGCAATTTATTAAAATCATTTATAAACAAAGAAGTTTACAATTGTAACTATTTATCGAACTATTTGAAAACAATAAATTTGCAAATCATTTCTCTTCTTGATTTTTCGAAAACTTATAATTGGCTCATAATTCAAATTATAAACATGGTACCCACCTCATATCCATGCTTGAAACTTGTCCAAAGCCTCTTCTCTTTCCTTTCTTAAACTCCTTCATCAATGGTAAAAACCCTAATCCATAGGAATTCAAATTGAACATCACATAAGGCATAAACACCAAAATTAATCTTAGTAAACTAAAATCCATACATTTCTTAAGCTATCTAAACCAAAATCCTTTCAGAAATCCAAAGATTTAAACATCCCACTTACCTTGATCTTTCACCAATCAATGAATTTCTTGGCTTGGATGGAAGCTCTCATCATCCTCCATGTTTTTCTCTTCTTGAGCACCATGAAAATCAATCTTGAAGGGCTTAGAAAATCAAGTCCTAGCTTTGCTTTTCTTCTTTCTCCTTTCTCCACCGAACGCCTTCTCTCTTCTTCTATTTCTCTTCCGTTTTTTTCTAAGTCCACGACAGCTCTCTTCTTCGTCTATTTAAACAAAACCCCACTTCACTACTTTACCAAAATGCCATTAATGAGTGCATAATGTCCAATTTGCCCTTACATGTCAGCCTTGTAACTTAAAAGATTAAGTGATCTTCCAATAATGCCCTTCCCAAAAACTGACACCTTCACTCCTTATTTCGATCAGGTAAACGAAGCAATTTGACTGTTCAGAAATGAAGAAGTTATGGCTAAAACACGTTCAGACCAAAACTAAACCAAGACTGAACACTACATGTAACTTCACTCCAGAAATTGAACATCTTAGGTGCTAAATTGAACTTTGATCCCTTCAGAAAATTTGTAGATCCATGTCTCTAGTTTAATTATAACAAGAATCAACTTAATCGGAGCTCTATATCTCAAGATATCACCAAAATACTGAACCATGTTCAGAAAAATATCCAGCTCATACTCTTTTAGTTGATCCTCCCACTTTGATTCGATTGATCTTCCTCAGATGAATCTCAAAAACCATAAATTTGGTTGGAGAGATAGAGGGATGTCTTAGGAATTCAACGCTTCAAAAATCAGATCGATCGAAGGTCAAACAAAGAAGTTATGGATAAACAAGTGAAGGGAGGTCAGCTAGTGCTCGCTCGGTTGGTCGGCCAGCTCTCGCGCGGTCGATCGGCCAGCGTTCGCTCGCTCGGTCGGCCAGCGCTCGCTTGGTCGATCGGCCAGCAAGAAGATCAGAGATCGGTCGACCAGAATATCACAGGTCGGTCGGCCAAAATATCAAAGGTCGGTCGGCCAAAAGATCAGAGGTCGGTCGGCTAGAATATCAAAGGTCAGTCGGCCAAAATATCAAAGGTCGGTTGGCCAAAAGATTAGAGGTCGGTCGGCCAGAATATCAAAGGTCGGTCGGCCAGAGAATTTTTTTCCAGTTCAACATCCTATCTTTCAACTTTCATATCTTTTGACCCCGAACTCCAAAATTTACAAACTTGGTGTCAATGGAAAGATAAAAGACAGCTATACCATTTTCATGTAGGACTCAAAAATCAGATAGATCTCTAAAGGGGTCAAAAAGTCCACACAAAGTGACTTTTCGTCAACTTCATCCTAAATAGCATCAGAATTTCTAAACATCATAACATTTCACTCCATTGTCCAAAAATTCCATACTTTATATCAATGGAAAGATATAAACATGACCTACAACTTTCATGAAGACTTCAAAAACAAATTCCATTTCTATAAGGGTCAAAATTCCAATCAAAGTTTCTGCCCTGAAATTTCCATACTAAACAACATTCAAACTTCAAATAAAAGTGTTATCTGGAATGGTTATTAATCGATTAATTAACATAAATACATCTCTAGATAAGATGTAGTGATTTTGGTGGTATATGCCAAGGTACTGGAACAAATGAATTTGCTTATTGCCTTATTGAGCCTTATTATAAGGATGTTCGGATTATATAGGTTATGATACGAATTGATCTTATCTTATGAAATGTTGACATTGATTTTTCTTGAGGTGACTGATAAGTACTCATGGGAAATAGTTGATTGACAAGGATTTTATGAACAATATCAAGGATAGTACCAAGAAATCACTGAGATAGGGTCAGTAAACCGGTTGATTCAATGTAAGAATAACCAATGAAGGAACAAATCAGAAATGAATAAATAATGAGTCAAAAGTGAATATTGGAGTTACATCCCTAGCAAAGAATCAAGCATAAGAGTTAGAAAATGGTACTGAGAGTGTATGCATTTTATTGATGTAAAGTATCCAGCTATGTAAGTGGACTTTTGAATTCAAGGGGGATACTCTCACTAATGCGAGGTGAACTTAGGTCCACATTACAGTCTGTGTAAATATGTTTGGGAGGCACAAATTATATCTGATGAATGTGTTACCTACACAGGAAGTTATGTTTGCAAATAAATTGAAATGTGTGGAGAAAACAAGTTAAGATTTTGAAGTTATTCAAGAAGAGAAAAAGTAAGAGGAAGAAAAGAGCTTCCATTTGAGCTAAAGATCTCTTTATTTGGTGAAGAATCAAGAAAACCAAGAGAATCCTACCCAATAATAAGGGGAAAGACAATTGTGACTTGGAGTTTTTGGCAAGCAAACTAGGTTGTGTAAGTCGAGTGTTCACATTACGGCATTCCCAGACTTTGAAAGCAAATGCTAATCTGGAGCGTGCTATGAGTAGACCTAAATATGCCTCACTCCATTGTTTGCTTTATTTGAATTTTGTATATATTGATTTCTGTATGGTGAATGTGTATATGATTGTGATGATGATCTGAATTATTGAAGTGCTCATTGTATGTGAATAAGATGAACAAAGTGTTTTCGGAATGTGCATTGCATGCAAGATGATAAGTGAATGCTCAAACATATGTTGAATGCCGGATTACGGCCCGATGATCAGTGAATGTGATCGAATAAGAACATGCAAATATGAGTGATGCATTTCATTTCATGAATGCATGAAACATAAAGGCAGTTGTGACTGGAGTCGCCAGTGAAAAAGAGCATAAAGCTCGATATGTGATAAGAGCCTCAGGCTCAGTTATGAATGTACCCGATATCCACTAAGGGATATGAGACATTATTTGACCCAGCCCGATATCCACTAAGGGATATGGGCCAGCTCGATATCCACTAGGGATATGAGCTTGTGAAAAAGGCACACGGTCACAACAAAGTAACAAATGGAAAGTGAGTCTCATGTGCACCGCATATGCATGATATGACTGATTAAATTGTATTAAATTTGAAATGTAAAATGACGTGAATATGATTTATGTGTTATATGACTGGGTGAGCCATCGATGATGGTCACTCACTGAGTTCGCAAAACTCTCCCAAAATTTACAAATATTTTTCAGGACTTAGAAGAATACCCCGTTAGGCCAACGGGAGTGTACCTACAGCATTCTAGTGAAGGATAGAGGTCGAGATCAGTTCACATCTGCATTTGTGTTTTTCTCTATTTTGTATTGAACTGTATCTTTCGCAACTTTTTGTATAAATTTGTGTTTTGAAATGACTCAAGTGTTTTGTAATTGTGAAAGAGCCTGAATGGATATTGAAAATTGTGTTAAGTGAAAATGTTTATGAATCAATATGGGCCCAATGTGAGTTTCAATTTCTGCAAAAATATGTTATTGATTTCAAAAAAAATATACAAATTTCTGAATGATTGAGTGCTTTAGCACGCCACCCTCGCGGGACACAGACTCGGATATCACCATCGATGTTGGGTTCAGGTCTTGCGAGAGTGGGGTGCTACATTAATCACTTATGTATTAATTCTTTGCTTTCACATATTAGAAAAAAATTTATTTCAATTTTGAATTTGTAATTTTAAAACGATATGTTATCCTTTAAATTTTCAAAAGGTAGATATTTTATATTAAAAGACACTTTAAGAGTTGGAAGTCGAATGATAAAACTCAAATCCATCAAATGTGTCTTATTTTATCACTTAATCTAAAATCCTTATGTTCTTTGAGTCACTTTGAATGGAGAAAAAATGGAAGGTTTATAGATCAGGACTAGATTAGGAAAAGATTCATTTGTTTTCATAATATATCCTAGTATTAAAAAACACAGAGTAGGAATTTGTCCAACGCAAAGCATGTTGTTGAATAATATTCTAATGAAACATTATGAAAATTAATACATATTGGCACATGCATCATCTTAAGTTTCTCCATTTCTAGTATTTTTTTCCACAAGAAAACTAACTAGTAAGGACTGCCGCCTCTTACCGTCCAAAGAAAACATAAAATGACTTGAACCATTCAATATGTCTCAATAAATACAATCTAAACGCTTAAGTTAAATTAGATTATATTTCTTTGTCTGTGCCACTCCATCTTAAATAATTTTGATTTATGGTTCATCTATTTTGGATTTATTTTCATAGCAAATGGAACTAAATGTCTAACAGCCATGCCAAACAAAACATTAGTCTCCTTTACATAATCGCTAATAATCGCTAACCAAGTACAATGGCAACGACAACAATAAAGAGTTCTAATTGATTCTTTCTTAAGAGTTCTCTGATATGCTTGTTAAGAATGATGATATTAATACTTTAATTACAAATGCAATCGAATAGGAGGTGTTGAAGCTCATAATAGTGAAAGCACACATTGAATCAAACCTTATAGTTCTTGCTTCAAAATTTAGAGCTATGTTTAAAGCTTACTGATTTCTTGTGAAAGTCTAAGTAAAATCTTAGATACATGGATTGTAAATACATGCTTGAAAATTTTATTAATCTCATTGTAAACTAATTAAGATGTGATTGGAAGTGGCTTTCACATTTTTGTTATATAAAAGTGGATCTATAAGTGGTTTTGAGATGGGTTTGTGCTTCCTATTCTAAGCTAGCTCATATTTCTTAAGTACAAAACCTTATATTGTCACATATATTATTACAGGGTTTGCCATATTCTACTAATCAATTGAATTCTTTAATAGAATTCAAAATTGGTATGTCAACTTAAACTGATTTTACATTATGTTATTTACAACTTAAATTGCATTTAGTAATTAAGTAATTTACTTATAACTATATAGCTAAAGGGTGAGCCTTGAAGCTGCTGGTAAAATTGCTCTTTTGTGACCATAAGGTCACAGGTTCAACTCATGGAAACAGTCTTTTTGCAAAAGTATAAAAGGAAGGTTGTGTACATTATGCCCTCTCTAGACTCCCGTAAAGCGATGAGCTTTGTGCACTAGGTATGTTGACTTGACTTAACTTATAATTGTATATCTACATGGAAAAAAGTTGGATGACTCATCAGACATGGTCCACTCAATACTTAGAAGAAATGAAGACTTTCATGAAATTTGTAAACGATCAAATGAGTTTAGAATGTGAAATTCATTGTCTATGCATATAGATTGCTTAAATTTCAACATTCAAAATCAAGATGTGGTATATAATCAATTGTTAATCTGAGACATAGATAAATTATACACTTCATGGATTTATCATGGAGAACATTTTGAAGCAAGTAATGCTAGAAGTGTTGATACAGGTGATGATAGTGATAAAAATAATGATATAAATGGTAGTGATATTAATGACGACGTAGATGATGGGACTGGAGAGATGTTAGAGGATGTGGGGAATTATATGGAGACTATGAATGATATTACTTTGCCTAATACTTTTGGTAGAATTACAAAAGATAATTTTAAGAAGTTATTGAAAGTTTCTCAAGAAGAATTGTATCCGAGGTGCTTTAATTTCTCATATTTATCTTTTGTTGTCAAATTGTTGCACTTGAAGGCATATAATATGTTGAACCCTGAAATTTTCGTAAAAGATTAGAACTATTAAATGAGAAATTTTGGTGATTAGTCACTAGTAAAGAGCAAATGAATGAAAAAATCTTAAACCAAGAAATGATAGACAAGAGTAAAGTAGAGTTAAGAAATGTGGATAGATACATGATTTGCTCTGGTGTTTTTGGTGGATAAGAGATTTTGAAATGGGAAGAATTAAGGTGAAAGCTAGAAGTGAAATGAAAGCAAAAATGAAGTTGAATATGTGTAGTAAGTTGATGAAGGATATGTGCATACGTGTATGTTTTGTTATTCGTGTTCATGATTAATCATGGACTATAATTTATTTATGGAGGCCATTGATTTGAAATGAAGTTGAGAATGAAGAGTAAAAATGACATAGAAAAAGGTGATCTTGGTATGAGTTGTGTTAAGGAAAGGTTTTGAAACAAAATTGGTAGTTGATCTGGAAAATATTCACTGAGTGTGCTTCGGTCTGTTAGCCATAACGTCTTCTCTAGTTATCCAAACGAGATGATTCTTCATTTGGATTAAACTAGACACGTATGGCTACACTTCTTATGAAGACATCAAATTTCAATTCTATCTCTAAGAATCTCAAAAGTTGTCATGAAGTCAAGAATTTGGTGCAGTACATTGGTGTATGCATGGAAAATTCGTCTTCGGGATTTAGGGGCAAATTCAGAATTGATATAAATATATTTTATCACAGTTACCTTCTGGAAAGTTGTAGATCTTTCTTTTATCTTTCCAACGGTATATAGTATGAAAATTTTAGACATCGGAGTCAAAAGTTATGATCTTTATAAATGGAGATGTTCTGGAGAGTGCAAAAGTAAGACGAAGTTTTGAGACGAAAAAGTAAGACGAAGTTTTGAGACGAAAAAGTAAGACGAATTTTTGAGACGAAAAAGTAAGACGAAGTTTTGAGATGACAAAGTAAGACGAAGTTTTGAGACGAAAAAGTAAGACGAAGTTTTGAGATGTAAAAGTAAGACGAAGTTTTAAGACGCAAAAATAAGACGAAGTTGTAAGAAGCAAAAGTAAGACGAAGTGAAAGTAAGACGATACAAAAGTGAGATGATACAGAAGTCAACAGATATAATTGGCCTTTGAGGTATTCATAAAAGTTGTAGATTTCTAAGTCCTCTTTCCAATGGTCTAAAAACGAAATCAAGCCGACATTGGTTGTGAAAGTTATGAAAATCGCGTCAAAATTGGTTTCTTTTTAATTGAGGACGTAAACATGGTTGCTTCTTTTGGCCATAACTTCTTCTCTAGACCTCTAAATGACCTGATTCTTGAACCATTGGACTCGTAAGACATTGCTCTACACCTCTACCAAGAATCATAGCTATCTAAAATGAATAGAGAAAGATTGAGTGAAAAGAGTGGGACGGGTATAGTGAGAGTGTTCTTCAATAATATGAACTGATGTTATCTCACTGAACATACTTCAGTATTTTGATGTTTTCTAGATTAGTAGAGGTCCAAATGAAATGATTTTTATTTTGTGATAAACTAGAGACATGGAGCTACAAATGGTATGAAAAATTTGGAATCTAATTCAATCTCAAGGATGTTTAAATTTCAGATGGAAGTTGTGCATAGTATACTGTTTTAGACAAGAGCAGTCTAAAACTGTTTGAAGTATATCGTTAGAATCACTGAACCAAATTGAATGATTTTGGAGGCATTAGAAACTTAAGACAATGGGGGACATTTTATGTAAGAAAGTGATATGTTAGATTATTCAAGGGTACTATTGGCAAGATACTTAAGTATGAAAGACTTAAGGCATAAATAGAAGGGCAAATAAGACAATTCTCAATCATTAAGGGCATAATCGAAAAAATAAATGTTGTCTTGCTTATAAATGGAGAAGAAAAACGTGAATGAGAAGAGTATAGAGAAGCAAATGAGTGGATGAGAAAGGAGATAAGAGAGAGAAAACATGAAAAAGAATGAATGAGAGAAAGAAGAGAAAACAAGCTAGGGTTTTAATTCTTCTTCTTCTTCTTGAAAGATTTTGAAGTTGATCAAGAAGAGAAAAAGGAAAAGGAAGAAAAGAGCTTCCATTTAAGCTAAAGTTCTCTTCATTTGGTGAAGAATAAAGGTAAGATTATTTTGAATCTTTTGAATTTTTGGAAGGATTTTAGTTTATGGAGTTTAGGAAATGTTTGGGTTTAAATGTTCTAGAATCAATTTTAGTGATTTTACATTATGGGATTTTTAAGTGGATTCCTATTGAATGAAGATTTGGTTTGTTTTAGGAAACCAAGAGAATCCTACCTAAGTGTGTATATATGTTTGAAGTGCCCAACCATGAACGAGACTTGGATATTATGAGACCACATGAGGTTAGAAAAGAGATGATGAGAAATTGAGCTATGATATAGAGTAACCAAGTGTTCTTGAAGTGTGAGCTTATGAAAGGGGTAAAGATTGAAATCAATTAGACACATATGAATTTTGAAATGGGAATGAGCATAAAATGTGTTCTAGAACATTTAAGAAAGGTGCTTCTTAATTAATTTTTTTATTTCAATTTGAATGGGATAAATTAAATTCACAATTTTATTTGTTTAGATAATTATTATTATATTTATTTAGAAATTGTTTCTTTTTTATAAATAATAAGTTTCTTGATTTATGAGATAAGATATTTTTCTTAATTAAAATTTGAAAAGTGTTTTCATTTATTAATTAAGAAAAATGAACATTCTTTAACATTTTTAAAATATTTTTTATTTATTAAGGAAAGATTTTTTATTTAATTATGAAATTAATCTCTACATAAATAATATAAATGAATTTTTAATTAAATTTAAATGGGTTTTATTTATTTTGAAAGTAGTTTACTTTTAATATTAGAAAATAGATTTCTAATTAAGGAAAAATAATTTCTAATTCAATTATAAATAGTTTTCTAATTGGATTAGAATATGTTATTTATGTAATTTTGAAAAAGGTGTTTTTCTAAATTATAATAAATAAAAAGCATACTTTATTGAAAATTGTTTTCAATTGAATTTTTTTAAAGGAGTCAAGGTAAGTGGAAATAGTTTCCAATTGGATTTAAAAATAATTTATCGAAAATTATTTTCAATGAAATTTTGTTAAAGGAGTCAAGATAATTGGAAATAGTTTCCAATTGGATTTAAAATTTCTTTTCAAATCAAATTGAATTTCTATTTGAAATATAAATTTAATTCATTTAGGAATCAATGGTTTAATCTAATTTAATTTTCCAAATGAATTGGAAATATTATTTTAAATTATGAAGATCAATAACTAGAATTAAACAAAACTTGATATTTTATGCATAAATTATGAAGATCAAACTTGTGAAACTTGTTAAGTTGAAGAATAATCAAATCAATCTTTAGAGAATGATATATATATATATATATAGGATTATGAATCGTATGAAACTTGTTAAGTTAAAGAATAACCAAATCAATCTTTAGTAAAAGGATGATGATGGTATTGAATTGTTAAATTTATACTTGTGATGTATTATTAGATAGAATAACAATTCTTAAAAAGGAAGGTACTTATATTTCATTATATCACTAATGACTTTATGTGATACAGTCATATGTATTAAATGAAATGTTAATTTACATTTTTGAAAAGTTCAAATTGTTTAAATCTAAGTAGAAGTTAAGCACTGAGAATGCTAAGGCACTTCAATGGCTTATGCCTTACAACTAATCAGTTGGTTGTATTTTAATGACAAAATAATTTAAATGCATTCTTTATCTTGTACATATTTAGATATATATGATATGATCCATGGGATAATTATACATTGTAAATGAAATTATGATAAGAATATAATTATCAGATTCATATTGCATTTATGTATTATCCATAATTTGTTACTAGTCATTGTTCTATTAAGACTGGACATTAATAAAATATAAAAGACTAGCACATGTTTTGTTTTTCTTTGTGAAGGAAGCAGTCGATCCCATAGACTAAAGTATAAAGATATTTAAACAAATGTGTGGTTGCTTGTCAGAGAACAAGTTTACTGAACTGACCATATACGAGAAATTCATTTAGAACATTACTTGTATGTTTATGAAAATTCTCATTGTGACGATTGTATAAGTGAACATTGAACTTGAGGTTTCCAAAGTAATCTTCTAAAGGAATTGCTATGTTTTGATATTACTTATGACTTATTCTAGCCATGGATAGCTCATTCAGTAGTCATTGGATGTAGCCTGGACTATATGTAGGTAGTTTAGTGATCTAAATGGGACTCATCACCCTAAAGTAATTAGGAAGAATGTTTGGTTGTTCTCGATTAGTATTGATTCAAGAAACCCTTAGCCAAGGTATAATAATGTTTTGTAAATAGTTTACAAATGTCGTTAATTGACTCAATAGCTGATGATAAAGAACTAATCTGATTGAACTCAAAATATGGTGAACATTAATTTCGTGCTTTATATCTAACGAGAACATTATGTGATGAAATGGTTGAATTATAAAGAAAAATCATACACAGAAATATTAGTCAAAGTCACTTTAACATTCCTAAATATTTGGGTGGTTATGATGTGTTGCTGGACACTAATTTTAATATATGATTATAAATTATTTAATTAGAGAATTAAAGATAAATTAAAGAATTTTTTAATTTATCTAATAGAATTAGAATTTATAATCTTTATCAACATATTTGGGAAGTTAATGAGTCTCACATAAAGAACAGTTTGAAAATAGCAAAGATATTTTAATCAAGTTGGAATTGATTATAAAGTTTGAGAAATTTTATAGTTAAATATAAGATATTTAATAAATAATGATTAATACGAAATATTAGATCTTATTTAAGCATAATTGATATTTAATTAGAATTTTTTGTAATTCCAATTAAAGTTAAATTTAATTATTAAAATGTTCAAAATTTATTATAAATAAGTTTAAGCTCTAATGGAACTAACATTTTTTGCTTAACCCTTTCTATAAAAGTTACAAAGTTCTCTTAATTTGTTCTATGAATACTATTAGATATCGAATACTTGTGTAGTTACAATGATTGAGATGAATCGATTTCAGAAACAGTTTGAGGGAGACAACAAGATTATCATCAAGCTTCAAAATAAGGTACGAATTAAGATTCATTCTTTATTATGATTTAATTGTCATTTTATATAATTAAAGTGATCTTGGTTTTCAAGAAATCAAAATACAAAAAGGTTTCGTAATTATTCTGTTAAGATCGGGATTAGATCCCGTATCGATTTTCCAACAAATATGAGCTACCTTTTTCCTTATGTCATTTTACTAAAATACTAACACTTACAAGAGAAATACTAGTAGTCTTAGTCTTAAATTCTAGAATCAATGTGCAACCTATAAAAAAGTTAGTGATTTTTATTGATATTAATTTTATACAATTAGCAATTAAATCTAAGTGTTAAATATTTCATATTATTTTATCATTAGTTAACTACTTTCACATAAAATATGCGACGATTTGGGTCTCACGTTACAAAAAAATGTCATCTTTACATTTCAACAAGATCAAGTTTGAACTTTACAAAACTTTAAAAAAAAGTTTGAAATCACAAGCATATATTCTCACCTCAATTTCTTAAGACGTATATAAGTCAATAAGCTATATTTGAAATTTGTAAAGTCGGGGCTAAAGTAATGTCATTGACAATATCTCAAAATTTGGCCCCTTCAATAACTCTAATGAAGATAAATTTTTTTTATTTAAAAGGGATTAATATAGTGGTTTTAATACTTACATTTTAAAGATTTAATACTGCTGGACCCCGTTCCCGGAGCCCAGTCGTATAGTGCTGGACCCCGTTCCCGGAGCCCAACTATCCAAGACGAAGTC
>JANITX010000003.1:25801402-25813467 GCA_027564395.1 Erythroxylum ulei
AACGGCGTGTTGCATTTTGATTATTTATTAATAATATTATATAATTGTATTATTTTTTTGCATTTAGATGTTGGCCCCCGGCCCCCCTTAGAGTTGAGTCTGGCTTTGTCCCTGCTTGACTACTCGATCTCTTGCTCCTCACCTGAAGATGGGACGGAATGGAAAGGGGTGAGCTTAAAGCTTGTGGGTAACAATTTTATGACCAGTAACAAGCAAAACCATTGAAATACTTATTTCCATTGTAACAAAAATTTTCATTGGAATCACAAAGCACACATTTCTCAAATTCTCAATAATGCACCTTGAAATCCTTACTTATGAAGTTGGCTTAAGGGTGTCTTTCCTCTTTCTCCTCTTGCCTCTCTTGACCCCCTTCTTGATTTCCTTTAACAATAACAAAACCCAATTCAATAGGAATTCTAATTTGAGAACCCTAAGGACAATACATTCACTAAAATGATTTTAGAGTACTTAAACTAACACATTTTCCCAAGTTTCATGAACAAAAACCCTTTTCCTAAATCCAAGCCTTCGGGTCAATTTTCCAGGATCATTCTGATTAAGTAAATGACAACATTTAATGACACTTTCTTCTAGAAAAATGTTCGTCATTGTCTTAAGTTTCTAGTGACACTAAAATCATTCAATTTGGTTCAGTACTCTAAAAGTTATACTAAAACATTTTCAGGCTAGTCTTATATTAAAACAACATGCCATACTCAACTTCCATCCAAAATTTGAAATTCTTAGAGACTTAATCAAGACTCTATTTCATCAGACATATTATAGCCTCATATCTCTAGTTTACAATAAATAATAAATCACTCCATTTGGATAAATACACAAAAATTTATGCCTAAAATACCAAAGTATATTATGTGTTGAAAAGTTGAGTTCGCCACGGCTAACTTTCACAGAAACCTATTTCGAGAACAGGTTTTGCTGCATTTTTCATCTTTTTACTTTGCATATTTCACATATAACCCATATAAACACTAAACCATCTCCTACTTTATTTTCAACTTCATTTCAACCCAATACTATTTACAAATACATCATAATCTATCTTTGATCATTAACCCTAAAAGAGAACACTTGCCTATATCATTCATCAACAACTTCCCACACATATTCAACTTAAGTTTCATTTAACCAAACCCATGATTTAAAGCCTAACTTACTTGTTGAAGCTTCAAACTCTTCAAGATCTTCACAAACCCTAGCTTTTCTCTTTTTCTCTTCTTCTTCCTTTGTCTCCAACGACACTCTCCCTCTTTCTCTTCTCACTCACAATTTTTCTTCTTCTAATTTATACTCTTAATAATCATCAAATGTCCCTTTTGCCCTCCAATATAAGCCTTATATCTTTTTAACCTTAAGTGACTTGTCAATTTTGCCCTTGATACATCCTTACAAAATTAACACTTAAATTCCATAAATCCATACAATAAATCCTCCCAACCTTGACATAATAAGTAAACTCCAAATAAAATGATTTATCTAGCAAGACCACAGAATTTATCCAAATCATGCTTAATAAAATAAATAAATAAAATTCAGGGCCTAACACATGCACAGTCGTGCATAGGTGTGTTACACCCGTGACACAACAAGTCACATGTATGACCATTGATAGCTCATCCAATGCTATTTTTTTAGTATAAAATCTTCGTTTATATGACGGCTGAAAGGGTATGAAAGAATAGGTTTGTTTTGGTCGAGAGAAAAGAGAAAATATTTTTGGTTGTGCTGAATTGTGAGGGACCTTCCGGAGAGCACCAAGAGGGAGGTAAGTTCTCCACTATGAGAACACCCATTGAGGGGTAGCTTCCCGATGCTAGTTCAGAGGCGATATCAACGCCGACAACTTGATTAAACATTCCTTCCTTGTATTTTTTGTTTCTTTCTCTCTTTAGAAATTGATTATGTTATCTAATGTGTATGGATTTGGGTATTGTGAAAAGATGATTTTAATGCATTCATTGGATCATTTTATTACAAACCCACTGCTAGAATATTCAATGTAATTCATAATTGTTATGTTGAAATTCATTTGTAGTGACTAATGGTTCGTAATCATTAGGGATAACATAACCAAGGTTAAATGATGCATCGTATGTGGTTGTTGCCTTGATTAATTGGTTTTCCTAATTTGTAATGTGGTTGCCCAATTGAATTTAGAGATCGTATCCTAAGTTATTCAGTGGCTAGGTTTAATTAACGATTGTATCTTGATTAAATTCAACCTAATGCAAAACCTAGATTAATATATTAACCTACAATTAATAGTTTCTAGGAGAGATTTGAGAACAACTAATCATTGAAATATGTTTAATTAGGGTGTAGGCCGAGATAGAACTAAAGGACTAGATTCCTAACGAATTCACCATTTTCATCACTTTGCATGTTTTCTTTAATTTGTTTTTCTTATTTTAGTTTCATTTTATTTTCTTATTTCAAACTAACCAAACAAGCGCCATAACCTAAACACCGATTAATTTCTTTTCAAAAGCTAATCGAACACTCTCTGAGAGATTGACCTAGACTTAGCATTAGGTCTAGTTTTTATTTTGATTAGTGTTACGACACACTGTCACCTTTTGGTAAGAAAATATGAGAGCACCAATATATTTGCATAGACAAGATGGCCGATTTCAATAGTTAAAGTTTCCCACCATATGAAAGATTCCTATTGGTCTATTAACCCAATATTTTCTGAATTTTTCCAATCAGAGGAAGAAATTCTCTATATCAAAGCCTTCTTGATGAGATTGGAAGTCTTAAATATAGAAGAGAAGGGATTTTTTTAGCCATATCAGTAATTTGATTCATTATATATGAGAGGTGTATAACATTTTTTGAAAACATGAAGAAGCTTTTTTGGAGATTAATACTTAGACCAGGGATCTCATTGAATCTTTGTAAGGTACTCATCAGTATTGACACTAAATTAGCATTAGCTTTGCATAACAAAATAAGATCATTTGCAAAACATAAATTTATTAGAGAAACTAATTTGCATTTGAAGTGATACTTGAAATTTGGGGTTGTCGATACATTGTGCTCAATAAGAGTGAGAACTTCCAAACAAATTATGAACAAGTAAGGGGATAAGGGATACCCTGGCCTAATTCCTTTAGAACCCTTGAAAATTTTAGCAGGATTCCTATTAATCAAAATGCAAAAGGAAGTAGTAGTGATGCAAGCTTTGATCTAGTTTATAAACATTTGGTGAAAATTCAAGACTTCAAGTGCCTGTAAAATGGAGTTCTAGTAAACATTAGCAAATGCTTTATGGAGATCCACTTTGATAACATAGTTCAGTGGATAATTTCTCCTTGTGTATCCTTTCACAAGGTCTTGCATGATTAGAATATTGTCTCCAATATGTCTATAAGAAAGCTCATTGGTTCTTACTGATTATAAATTTCAGGACTAGTTTTAACCCATTTTTATAAAAGAAATAATATTTTAAAATAAAAATTGAGAAGGTAGTACAAAGATACCAAAATAACAAGATAGCAAGGTTAGTACCCATAACTATCCTACCATACATATGCAAGGGGTAAGAACTAAACAAAAGAGAATATTATACTTAGATAACCACTTATGCTATAGTAAATTAGTGAGCTAGATGTTCAATGAGGATAAGAGGCTTTTGTTTGTAGTTCTGTTTCAAGTTTTTGAGTAGGATTAACTCTCTTAGTTCCTTGAAGATCTCTGTAATAATGGTTTCCTTGGAGAAACTTTTATTTGCAAACCTTCAAGAGTTTCTTTCTTTCCACAGTATATATACACAAAGGCCCAAGGGTAGGATATGAATCAACTTGTTTAAACTTGAATGAGCTATTGGGCTGAGTAATTTTTATGTAATCTCGGTGAAGGAGTTCCCTGGATCAAACCATAGACACTTCCTTGTGATATTATCCAGTATGGTGCTTTTAAAAGGACATGTAAAAAAGAGATTATCTCTTGTTTCCATATGAACCTGACATATTGGACAAGTTTTATCCACTTGCAGATATGACAGTCTATCGGATGTGTTGAGTCTATTTTGGATTGTTAACCACAGTATAAAGGATACTCTTGGAGTTATGGCCTTGCTTCATATGATCTTATGACAAGCTATCTTTGAGCTTCTTCTTCTTATCAAGTCTTTGGTGCTTTTGTTGGTAGGTTTATGGATAGGTTGGTTTTGATAGTAGAAGGTATCAAAAGAGGTTAGGTTGGGTAGATAGGTGAGTAGGTTATAGGTGTTTCAAGCTGTGATGGAAATTCCATGAAACATTATTGATCATGGAGCTAATTCTTATATTGAGGGATGAGGTTTAAAGATTGTTTAAGTTGTTGAAATGTTGTATGAGTTGTCCCATTCTTGACCAATTGTCATACCACAGAGATATCAATCTTCCATTCTTGATTGTTCATGAGACTTCATTTCGTACCTTAGACTTCAGCTTCAGAAGTTGGTTGAGAAAGTGAGAGAATGAGGTCTTTTTCTTTATTTCCCATATGCTTATGCCTTTGAGGAAGTAACCTTATCCTTTAGATCCACTCTCCGCTTTCTATTGAACCACCCAAGGCTAACCTTTTAACTGTCGAAGTAAAACTAATATTAGAGAACATTTAGAGAGACTCCATCTTCTCTCTTGGTGTAGCCAAAGGTATGTGTGTGGAATCTCTCTCTTTTCTTTATGATTTTAGCACTACGATTCCTCTATTACATCCTCGCTCCTCATCAAAATCTAGATCAGGTTCTTCCTTCTTCTATGCACCTCTCAGCTTTTGTTTCTTAAACACAGGGGCATCTTAGACCTTTCCTTCTAACTCCATACTCCTGCCTATTTTCCTTACCATTTTTTCATAAAGAACTTTTGACAGACCTATATTGCAAAGCTACACCCTTCCCTTTTTATGCTTCAACCATCACGATGCTCTATGTAACTTCACTCCCCCCTGATTTTCCACCTTTTCCATCCCACATTGCCACCCCCACCTCCACCTTCACTCCCACTCAAAATACTTCAGACATATCCCCAACCTTGGTTGCTCCTTAGCTTTAGAAAACTTAGAAACAAATGGCTGGGGATTAGATCTCCTTGAACTTAGCATATACACCACCCCTAGAAATGGACCTTGAGGTACTAAAAGGAAGGAGCACACAACTGGGAATCCCCAATCATTGGATTCTTCTTTGATCAACCACTAGCTTTTCCAATAGTATCAAGATGGGCCAACAAAATCTTGAAACATAAAAGACTGACAAATGTCCTGCTCTCTAAAGAAAATTTGATTCTATTTACCTTCTTTTCAATTTTTGAAGCTCAAAAAATCCTAGAAGAAGGACAATGGCATCTTGGTAACTAACCATTAAGGTCCAAAACATTAAGATCCAAAACATCCCACTTTGGATAAATTCCACAATGTTCCCCCTTAAATATTAGACAACCTAGGGTTTAAGCTCCTTAGCTAGCTATATTGGAAGACCGTTGTGCATGGATGAACACATAGCAAAGAAGAAACAAATAGGCTATGCAAGGATATACATCAGAGTGGAACTTTCCATGGATCTCCCAGACGAAATACCAATCTTGAGACCGGGGGAAGATGACAACTTATAGGCATATAACATAGCCATTTCTTAGCACTAGAAGCCACCCTCTAAAACTTAAGGTAGGACCTTGAAACCAATTGGAAAAACATTTAAAACTAGAAGCTATCAAGAGCTTATGTGGGAAGCAGACAAGGTTCAACCTCTAGAAACTATGGGGAAACACAATCCTATATTCCCAGCTATAGAAACTATAGTCATACAGGATGGTATTGTCACATTATTAATCCCCGAGCCTTCCACGACCCCTAAAAACATTGAGGTTCAAATTAATGACATGCTAAACGAAGGTAATGATGAACACAATCATGAACCCGATGATCAAAACTTATTACACAATGCAGGATGGGAAAATATGGAGATACTTGATACAACACTTGCAAACCAGAAGGAAGACAATATTAAATCATTAGTCACCAAAGTTGCTTCAGAATGTTTGAAACATCCTATAGAATAGTTGAAAAATGTTAACAACACCAAAGTACTTAATACATCAAATATCCTTGTAACTCCTATTAGAACTAAAGGAACCAATGATGCTGAAGACAGTGCCAAATTTCAAACTGTGGAGAGAAGGAGATCCAAAAGGGGTTTGTCAGACATCATAAAACATAATATCTATATATAAAATATAAAATCTAAGAAAAAAATGTTAAAGCACTACGAATTTAACACAAATGGTGTCAAATTCAATGCAGAGTTAGTCACGTTATCTTCTCTACAATGCAAAACAAGAGTCCTCTAACATCAAAATTAAAGCTTTCAACACAATTCCAAATTAATAACCCTTGATTTAACAGTTGACTTTAGAGGAGCAGCATGACAAGTTTCAACCAACCCAATTAGTCGAGGAGCTAATGGAGGCGTCTTATAAGCATCAGAATCATTTAACACTTGAGTAAGAGCACTCCTGGATTTGCTTAAACACTATAACTTCCAAAACATTTTTATACACTGTTTCAAACATCTCTTCATCTATAAAAGAATCTACATCAAAAGAATAACTTCTGAAGGGAGAGGAAAAATTAAGACGACGTCAAACACTGGCTCTTGCTTCATCAAGATATTTCTTATAGTGTGGAGCCTTAGCCATTTCATTGCAGTTTGGATACTTTGTCTAACATTACTCTGTCAATTTCCCATTTCAAACAATCAAATCCACTGAAAAAAAGAAAAAGGAGATGTGCAGAGCGATATAAATAAATAATTTTATCGTAAAAACTTACCAAGATTGTTAAATTCCTCATGAAATTTCATTTGCATAAACTGCATATCAGCTTTTGTTGCAAGAATTCAATGTTTTAATTCCTGTAAAAGAAGAATAATTGGAATAAACAATCATGTTGCTGATAGAAAAACACAAGAAATAGAGGAAATTAACAAACTTGAACATCCTTTTGTTGTTAATCAAAGATTATATGTTGTTTAAAGGTTTGGTTTTGTAGTTCCTCGTCCTTTTTCATACAAGAAGATTCCTCTTTCTTGATCACTTTATTGTCCATTTCTTCACTCTTTATAAATCAAAAATTGAAGAAATTAGTATGTATAAAAATTAAGGTGATACTATCAAATTTGTAGCTTTTGATATATAATTATGCTACTCATAGTTGTAGATTAAGAGCTAACTTTTTTATTTGTAAAAACAATTTTGAAGGAAAACTTATAGCCCTGTGAAGTTGTGTTGTCTTTAGTTGTTGCCTTTAGCTACAAATTACAACATTAACACAAAATAATTTGGATGTTGGTTAAGCTCATTCTCTTCTGAATAGAAAAGCTAAAGTTTAGTATACCATATTATAGTTTCTTGCAATTTGATGTTCAAACTCCTCAACAAGCTTGCTTAGAACCTATTCTACTAACTATTGCAAGCAGAAAAAGGCACAAGAACGAGTAAGATTTGTTTAAAACTTGTTCATACTAAAATAAAAGAACTATAGAGTTGCAATGCAATGCACAGATCTTCATTATGGAGTAGAGGTGAGACAATTTGTCAATTTCTAATGATATTCTAATTTTTTGTTTTCAAAAAAGGAAAAATTATTTGGTCAAAATTGTTCAAAAGCTAATTTCAAATAGTAATAGAGTTTGTGATGGGGGACCCAATAAGAACTTGTCATAGAGAACCTTCACCAATGCCCGGGAATAGTTAGATTCAAGTAAACACACGGAATCACAAGAAACAAAATTGAAAAGATAGAAACAGAACACAAAGAGAAAATGGAAGTTAGAAGAATGTTGGTCGATGGAAAGAACCCTAAGAAAACTTGTCTCTTAGAACGCTAGCAAGAATATTAATCAATGGAAAGAACCCTAAGAGAACTTGTCTCTTGGAACTCTAACCATGGGACGCCATAATGGAATACCACTCCTTGGATAAGTCAAGTATTCTCAAAGAATACAAAGAAAGCAAGAAAGCTCTCAATATTATTTCTCAATGAAAGATCCCCTTTCAAAGTGCATAGAGGGTGCCTATTTATAGGAAAAGCTTCGTAAATTAATGTCCTAAAGAAGAAACAAAATAAAAGGAAACAAATCAATCCCTAAAAGGAAAAAAATAAACTTAGAAAGGTGTTGACTAGATGACCTTATTTAAAGAAAAAAAAGGAAACTAATTAAAACATAATCTAAACATATTGAACCTTATAGATCACATCCTTCTCTTTATTTTTAAGTGGCACATGGTTGTCACATGGTACTTTCAATGAGTTCTCCCAATTGGACTCTATATGGGCCTTTGGACACTTCATATTAGGCTTCAAGGAGTAAGACAATGCCTCTTGGACCTTTATAAGATGAAATCTGACTCAATAATATGGGCTCTATCCCTTGAAGGTCTTGGATCAAACAATTTAATGCTTGCTTCATGGCTTTGGCCCTAGCTCTTGTCATTGGGCCTTCAACATCTTGTAATGGATCTTTAGGAACATGAGACTTGAATGTTGGGCCTTTGATATGGGAATTTCATTCAGCCCCTTTCCTTGCAAATTCAAACTTCAAATCTGATCCAATTTTAGTTCCTAAGCCTCCTCTTGAAAGCTCATGTCCATCCAAGTCATATCCTAGGCTTTCTTGAGACGGATCACACCATATATGCTTCTCTTGTCTTTCACATGCCCATGGTTTTCCATCATTCCCTCCCTCCTCGAAAGGATTCGTCCTCGAATCTGCAGCATCAAAGAGGGATAAATCAGATACAACAAATGTAACACTAACATTACCACAGAAGCTAGGCAAATCAATTTTATAAGCATTATCATTAATCCTTTCTAAAACTAGAAAAGGGTTAGCTCTTCTTGGTTGTAGCTTAGATTTCCTTTTCTCCAGAAACCTCTTCTTTCTCAAGTGCACCCAAAACCAATCACCGGGATCAAATATAACACACCTTCGGCTTTTATTGGCTTGCTTTGCATATTGTTCATTTCTCCTCCCAATGCTGGCTTTAACTTTTAAAATTATAAGTATAATGTTCAAAAAATTTAAAAATTCTAACGATACATGTCTTCATCAATCATTTTTTACGAGACTACTAAATCAGTGATAAACCCTTCCATCACTATTAACATAGCACTAACACATCAACATCTTATAAATGAAATTTTAACCTAGCTTCCTACATCAAACTTTAAACAAGTCCCTAAATACTTAAATCATAAATTTGTTTTGGTTTAATATCTTTAACATATCTTTTCTGACCTTAAGAAGCTTTGCTTGACTATGATTCTTGGAATAAAGACACACAATGATTACACTTGTTGACACTGAAAACAAGAGGACAAATATTAGCTCTGGAAGCCTTTAATGCCAAGATAAATCTCATTATTAAACTTCTTCTGGAAGCAACTTCTATGAAGATGATCTCAAACATAACACTCTATCACAAAGACAACGCATTGGAGATGTCGTTATTACCATAAAGTGAACACTTGGAATATTCTGAACATTCAAGTTGGGATTTGTAAATTGGCTCTAGAGGAGGAGATCATTAAATTTTCAATCCCCTTTTCCTGTGATTTGTAGGAATTCCAAGGTCCAAATGAAGAATGCTTTTAATAGCCCTACAAGCAGAACTATGAAGCCAATTCTTTTATCAACCGAGGGCATCCCACTTGCAATGAAAGTGTAGTATGGTTTGATGTCTTTTTGTTCTTTCTAATTCATACATCTTTACTTTAATTTACGATTTTGGAGCTTGTTCTTTTAAAATATAGATATTACATAATTTGAAATATTTATAAATTTTAATTTAAGATTTAATTTAAAGATTTATTTAAATTTAAAGAATAATGTCCCATATTTAAATAATATTATAATTAATAAAGAAAAATTATTAGTACTCTTGTAAAAAATGATTGATGAAGACATTAATGCTATTTTTAAAAAATTAAATATTAAATTAATTTTTTTAAAGTTAAACATTAAAATTAATTTTGAGACAAGGTTAAGATGGTGACATGTTCTTGTGAGACATCAGAATGAAACGAAGAATATTTCTGTATTATTTTCATACGTTTACAATACAAATAATGATAGCTTTTTCTAGAGGATTACTAACAAACTATATCCGTAATTTAAACAAACTATACTTGTTAACAACCTCCTAATCTTCTTTAACAAGCTAAATTATAATAGTTATAATCTAACATATAATATATTCTACATCCCCCCCTCAAGCTGAAGTTTGATGGCAGTCACACAAACTCAGCTTGGATAAGAAACGATGAAATAAAGAAGCTAACAAAGGCTTAGTAAATAAATCAACTGGTTGCTGGTATGAACGAACAAATTAGGGACGAACGAATCCTTGCTTGAATTTATCGCGAATCAAATGACAATCAATTTCAAGATGTTTTGTTCATTCATAAAAAACTAGGTTAGAGGTGATATAAATGGTAGCTTGGTTATCAAACCATAAAGGAATTGGTTGTGAATATTCAATGGAAAGATCATGAAGTAAGTAGGAAATCCATTAAAGTTTACACACAATTGTAGAAAAACTCTTGTATTCAGTTTTAGCAGAGGATCATCAAATAGTAGTTTGCTTCTTAGTTTTCTAGGAGATCAAATTAGGACCCAAAAAAAATACAATTAGTAATAAACCTTCTTGTAACAGGGCAGGATGCCCAATCTGCATCACTAAAAGCCTAAAGCTTAAAATCATTGACAAGAGGGAAAAATGGACCTTTGGATGGTGAACCTTTGAGATATTTTAAAACATATGAGGCAGCAAAACAATGATGCTATGTGGGTGAATGAATATTTTGGCTTAACTATTGAGTGGAATAAGTAAGATCAAAAATATAAGAGCCTATAATTTATCACCCATAACGATCAACTTCAAGAAACAAAGGATAATTAAGATTGTCAATTTTAAACTTGTGCGGTAAGGTGTAGCTGTGGGTATTGTTCTAAGAAGACCAACATCTTCTATGATGTCTAAAACATATTTCCATTGAAGAATATATAAATCTTCTGAAGAATGAACAAGCTGCAGACCAAGAAAATATTTAGCAGCACCATGATCCTTTATAGTGAATTGCTGATAGAGAAAATCTTTTACTTTTTGAATTAGACGCATAGAAGGCCCTATAATTAAGACATTAACATATATCACTAAAGCAATATAACCAGATTGCACCTGCTTGATGAAGGGACAAGGATTATGATTCGATTGAGTGAAAAAAAAATCTCAAAGTTTACTGGTAAACTCAAGATTCCACTGTTGAGTGGCTTGCTTTAGACTATACAAAGAACGTTTTAGTCTACACACCTGATTCGGGCTCATAACCTTCAGATGGAAAAAAAGGTAAACTTCTTTATCCAAGAATCCATGCAGGAATGCATTATTAATATCAAATTGATGAGTAGCTACAACTACTAGAAGTGCTCAAATTGTGACCATTTTTGCAATTGGGGAGAAGCTTTTATTATAATCGATGCCCTCAACTTGGATATAGCCCTTCGCAACTAGTTGACCTTTATAAAGCTTAATACAACCATCTGACTAAAACTTTACATTATAGACCCATTTAGAGCCAATTGGCTTTTTTGCCAACTGGTAAATCAACAATCTCCCATGTATGATTATTTTTTAAAGCCTAAAGCTTAGAATTCATGGCTTGAGCCCATTCTGGCATAAGTTTTGCTTGATGATAAGAAGTTGGTTCTTGAACAGTAGACATACGGGCTAAGAAAGATATATAATGTTGTGCAAAAAAAGGGGGAAGTGCTGGACCCCGTTCCCGGTGCCCAGTCATACAGTGCTGGATCCCGTTCCCGGAGCCCAACTATCCACAACGGAGTCGAGCACGAAGACCGTTGGGCCCGAGTCCCGACCCCCAAGGTTGAACCCGGGGTGACCCGTCGGAACCAACTAAAGGAAAAATATCTGCGGAAGCACATTTATAACTATTGTCCAAAAATACGTTCACAAAAGGATTTCAGCTCATACATAACA
>JANITX010000003.1:25919290-25931444 GCA_027564395.1 Erythroxylum ulei
TTTTATATAATATATATAAATTTTATTATTTAAATAATTATAGATAAATTTTATATAATATATATAAATTTTATTATTTAAATAATTATAGATAAATTAAAAATATCTATAATTATAGTATGACATAGATACGATATATAATAGTTATATACTAAAAATATTAATTTAGTGTGACTCTTTATTTTAAAAAATTTAATATTATGATATTTAAATATAAATTAATATTATAAAATTAAATAAAGATTAAAAAAATTTAATTAACTCTTTTATTGTAATTTTTTTCCAATTTTACGATGTAATTATACGATAAAAACATATCGGAACAAAAATAGAGAATCAGGTACATTACAATACTCTTATTAAACAAACAGTTAACTTCAAATACTGAGCTAACAGCTGGCGCACACCTCAAAGATTTTAGTTTGATGTGAATCAAAGCCGGCTTCCAAATTGAAAAAAGTCTGTTGACTTTTCTTTTGGCAGGTCTCGCTGGTAACAGCTTTTGAAGTTTTCTCAAAAAGAAAAAAAGAGAGAACGTCTTTGGAAGTTAATTCCTGTTGAACAGGTAATCCTTTTTTATCTTTTTGAAAATATCAAAATTTTCTTTGCAAGTAAATTAAAGAAGCAATGCCAATAACCCAATACTATAGTAATTGATTAATTGCCTTAATCACGTTAATAATGAGATTAATTAAACACCCTTGTTTACTTTTAAACCTGCCCATTTCCTATCGAAGCGTCCATGAGAGTCTGATGTCATTGAACAGAAGCAGAAGATGTCTACTGCTTTTGGAGAAATGCAAGAACATGAAGCAACTCGAGCAAGCTCACGCGCAAGCAATCGCATGCGGTCTTGGCAACAATTCGTTTGCTTTTAGCAGAATCTTAGCTTTCTGTTCAGAACCAAAACGCGGGAGCCTAAGCCACGCTTTGAAACTTTTCCAACGAATTCAACATCCCACCATTTGCATATGCAACACCATGCTCAAGGCCTTCTTGCTCAGAGATGAGCTTACTGGCGTTTTCGATGTGTACTCTAGTATGTTGCGAAATGACATGTGCCCTGATGCTTATACCTTGCCTTATGTGTTAAAAGCGTGTGCAAAGTTGCCATCTTCTTTCCATGGGGAGTTAGTGCATGGGTGTTGCTTAAAGTTGGGCTTTTTGGTGAGTAATGTAGTGGGAAATTCTTTGATTTCGATGTATTGTGGGTTTGGTATCATGAGAGCGGCAAGCTACATCTTTGAAGAGATACCTAGTCCTTGTCCTGTGTCATGGACGTTGATGATTTCTGGGTATGCTAAAGTAGGTGATGTTGACACTGCAACATTGCTTTTTGATGAGGCTCCTATAAAGGATAGAGGAATATGGGGTGCTATGATTTCTGGATACGCGCAAAATAGTTGTTTCAAGGAGTGTTTGTACATGTTTAAGCTAATGCAGTTGCGTCATGTAGTACCTGATGAGGGCATATTATCAAGCGTTCTCTGTGCATGTGCTCAGTTAGGTGCTTTGGAGACTGGAGTTTGGGTACATACGTATTTGGAGAGATCAGGAATGCATGTAAGCTCCCGTTTGAGCACTGGTCTTGTAGACATGTATGCAAAATGTGGGAACTTGGATATTGCTAAGGACGTGTTCGATGGGATGTCTCATAGAGACACTGTTAGTTGGAATGTTATGATATCTGGCTTCGCGATGCATGGAGATGGAAAGGGTGCACTGAAAGTTTTCTCAGAGATGGAGGAGGCTGGGTTTAGACCGGATGATGTAACATTCATAGCCATTCTATCTGCTTGTAGTTATTCAGGTATGGGATATGATGGTTTAAGGGTGTTAAATAGAATGCGTGGTGTGTACAATATTGAGCCTAAGAGTAAACATTATGGATGTATGGTTGATCTTCTTACCAAAGCTGGCCTCCTGAAAGAAGCATCAGAAATAATCCAGAGCATGCCTAGTTCAAGCAGTTCCTCTGAAGAAGCAATTGCTTGGAGAACATTGCTTAATGCTTGCTGTAATCAAGGACAAGGACAACTAGCTGAGGTTGCTGCTGAAAAACTTACGCAGTTAGAACTTCACAGTGGTGCTTATGTTCTGCTCTCAAACTTCTATGCAGCTACTGGTAATTATGATAATGCAGAAAGAGTAAGGAAGAAGATGAGAAACAGAGGGGTAGACAAGGCACCTGGCTGCAGCTCAATCAAGATTAATGGAATGGTTAATGAATTTGTTGCAGGGGAGAAAACACACCCACAGATGGGAGAAGTAGAATCCATTTTGAAGAGGATTACCAAACATTTGAACTATTTGTGGTGGAATCTAGATTTCTTACTGTTTGATAAGGCATGATTTGGATGTTGGCATATCCTAAAGCCATTTTACAGTGCATAAATTTTCAAGGCATGCGTTCTTTACTGAAGGGTTGTTAATAGTTTAGTATTTTATGCTTTTCAGCATGACAACAGTAAATCTGTTTAACTTATAAATATGGTATATAATCATTTGTGATATTTCTACTAATTTTTCGTAATTTATTTAATATTATCTGATAGAAGAATATTTACGTTAAACTTAGGTTGTAGTTGAAATTGGAGATGAAGTGAACTACATGTCCCCTTAACAAACAAGAAATTTCATAGAAGCATCGAAAGATTGTCTTTTGGTTATAAAAATTAAACTTAGCGATAAACCTTCATTGTTAGAAATGCAATTTTAACTACTTGTACATTGAGTTTCAATGATTTAACTGGTTTGGTTATTGACTTGCAGTATATAGTCCCAAAAGAGTTTGGATTCGGGCACCTTCTAGCTTTGATTCAGCCTATGGAGTCCAAAACAAAATCGATTGCTTTCTTAACCTTTATAAGTTTAATAGGATAGGCCACAAAACTCGATAACTAAATTTTCATACAATTAACTTTTTTCTTAAAAAGAATTTCATTTAGCAGTTTTCATACTAACTGCAAGAATTTCCAACACTCTGTAAAAATGGGATTAGTAACCTTCTCTGCAGATCTCCATCCTAGTTAATCATTCAATTTCAAGAAAAGTGCTTGTCTGTATATAAACATATATGCATTAACTTGCACAAACGAAAGAGAATAAAATTGGATAAATGAAGTTAAAAGGGGAAGAAGCCTTGAAAGGTACTTGCTTTATGTTGATAGACTCTAACTAACTATACATGAATATAATAATCATTGCATACAGAATTAGCAGTACAAAAGCCAAAAATCAATTTTGGATTGCCCAATTTGATGATCCGCTCCAAAATTAATGGAGCTCGTGGGTTTCCCTTGAAACTCCAACTTGGACCACCCTCCTTTCAAAAAAGCTATTGAAGGCACCACTAAAATCGCAAGACATTTCCACATGTGGACTATTTCCATGCTTGTTTAAGATGCTTCCACAAAAAACTTCCTAACTTCCACTCGTGACAGAAGCCGAAATTGTCACTTTAAAACTTTATGCTTGTTCGAAAACAAGCATGGAAATAGCGGCCTCGCAATCTAAGCGTCGGGAAAAAAATAACAGAGTAGAACTAGTAAAAGTGAGTTCAAGTCAGTTCTTGATCATGTAAATAATATCTGCCAAAGCTTCTCTAAATCCTCTGAATTGTAGTGATCCTGAAAAACCATTTATATAACTTTCTTCCATGCAGATGATCAAGAAAGTATGGCATCAAAAATACGGTAGAAGGAAAAAGAAAGATTAGAACTTGGCCCAAGACCAGTTGGCCAAATTTAGTATTGTGAATGGTTTCTGAAAGCTTATGAATAGGTCGTCACTCCTCAGTTGTGAAGAGGATTTGGCCCAGAAGGAACTAATCTCTTCTCTACACCATATCTTGGATCAATCTCATGATCACCAGTCGGTGATGGCATAACAACAACTTGTGTTGACTGAGTTGGTGAAGCTCTGAGACGTCGCTGTTGGTTCATTATTTGAAAGTAAATGGACAAAGAACGCGATGTTCTATAAGGTAAAGAACGGCAAGAATAGCATTGGCTGTTGAAGTGGCGACGATGGTGGTGGTTTCTTGAAGTTGTATCAAATGAAGTAACCAAACCCGGGCTAAGGAGCACTCTAGCTTCTGACGAGGAAACAAAGAAGAGAAACAGCAGGAGCATAAACAGGAAACGGTCACTGGACATGGCGGCGGTGAAGAGTGGAGGTGTTTTTCAGGGCGGAGAAAAAAGTCTACGATGGAGAGAGGAATAGAGGGTCAGAACTCAGAAGAAATGGTTGGGAGGGTTTGAGAAAGTGAAAGAAAAGATGTCGATAGGGGAGGGTGTTTTAATGCCAACGCAAGAGACGCATGAACGAATATAATTTAAGACCATAGAGTAGTGTTATAAAAAGGGTCCACTTTTTATCTGGGGCAGTCGGCAATATTCCTCTAACTAGTCCAATATTGCCATCAAATTTGTCACGAAACATTTGTTGCTCTCCGAAGTTTGTAGAAAGATATCTCAAGTTGCAATTAATTGGCTGTGGGCATCATCCAAAGACATACACCTAATTGTGTTTTATGAGATGAGCAATGGTTAGATTTTATCCGAGTTGGAATCATCGTTTTTGTGCTTTTGGACTTCGACCGAAATTACTTATCTTTGAAAAAAATCAGGTTCAATAAAAATGGCATAAGTCACATCGCTTACATTTGTTTGGCCATTAAAGAAAGGGACAACATTGGTGACTTGTAGATTTCTTGTTCTTGGATGATGTCCCGTGAATTGCCGGTGTGAGAATCGTTATAAGTTGGAAAGTTTGATTCTAGTTTTTAATATGAAGATAGGTGCATCAGAATCTATTAAAATTGGCGGCATTTCGATTCTAGCGTTGACGAGTACTTGTATATACTGGCAGAGAAACAAAAATGAATTATATGTTTAACTTCTTCGTCGAAGACAATGATAGAAATCCAAGTGCAAGTCAAATAAAAATAGGTGGCCTTTGAAGAAATTTGTTTAACACATTTAACTTATGATGAAGCAAAGAAAATTCCAAGTGACGATATATTTTGTTTTAAAAGAAGGAAGGACACAAATTAATCAGAAATTTGTTAGTAAGGTTATGAATTTATGATAAATCTATCCGATCTCGATTCTTAGATGACTTGTATGTAACACGTAATATAGATCTTATTACGTGTCCCAAATCATACATGAAGGTTTTAAAATGAAGGAAATGCAAAGTACTTGATTTCGGTCCTATCTCGACTTGCAAAGCAATTTTTGTAGCCAAAACAAGCTTCAATCATCCGGGACTTTTATAGGAATTATTCACTAACACATGATTAATGTCTTTCTATAATTTTCTCAATATATGAGCGCTCTTAACGGGTCAGAGAATCTACATGCTTATAAATGATTTGAGCAACTGTAGGAAACCTTAACTTTTATATAGAGCTTTCATATCGAGCTTTCTTATCACAGGCTCAATATAGGTCCGGTTCATACTAATTGAGATTCATTTTCCTCTTGAACTTCGACCCATTGATTTATATCATTTATTGAGTCACTTTATTATCTTTATCTGGATCACATTACATAATTTAACTGATAAGTTATTAAAAAACTAAAAAATTCAATTAATGGTTGTCCAACTTTATGGGAAATGACAAAAGTGTCCAACATTCTCTCCGTTGGACAATCATTAATTGCAGTTTTGACTCAAGTTTAAAAATAGTTTGAAAACTTGGTTAAGTTATACTACTGTATTGGTACCAAATTTAAAAATTAAAAAAATTGATCCAAAGATAATGAAAGTCCAACATTTCGTCTTGCAAGGCTTTCGATAGTGAAAAATATCAAACACATATGTCATTTGTGAAATAAGTTCAATATAATCACGAATATCTAATACCTTAATAACATGAATAGGAAAATAGAGTGTGACAAACTAGGATGATACCTATACGATCTAATATGAAACATCTTCATTTGTAGGTCTCTATTTCTCCAACTTTATGCTAAACTGTATATGCTAAATGGTAGTAGAGAAATCTGTTTTCTCTCACTAAATGCTAAACAACATTAGAGAAAACTTGTTTTCTCTCATTAGATGCTAAATAGTATTAGAGAAAACCTTGATGTTCTCTAACTGAATGCTAAACTGCATTAAAGAACTTTTATGGGATTAAACTTTATATCTCCATATGTAATGTCAAATTTATGGATATCCGTACTAAATTGTATGTGTCTAAATGACACAGGCTCAAGGTCTATCTTTATATATGCCATTAACCTTTAAAATGCTTAAGATCAACACAAATCTTAAGACTTTCATATTTATTATGACTATACATAAGAACATTTATTACTGAGGATAAAATGATAGTCATCTATATTAATCAATAATCATAATGTCATAATACATCAAAATCTACAAATATTTAAGGAGCAAATACAACGATCCCTAACTACTACTGTAATATCCCATTATCCCATGTTAGGGGCTAGAACCCTAAAATAAAGTTCATGAGAGTGTATTGAGAAGTTAGAAAGTGCATTTCATACTCATGCATAATATAGCATGCACGCACACGTGAATATTGATTTTTGCATATTAAAATGATTGTACTTGCATTCATTGATATTTTCTAGGTATAACTGATTTATAAATGTGATTATATAGAGAATTGTAGTTTATATGTGTTGAAAATTGATTTGGTGATAATATTTATTGATTTGAAATTTTTGGTGAAATTTAAGAAATTTCCGAAATTTTGGATATTTATGAACTAGGAAAAATGCCAAGTGGCAAGATAATTGATATGTGGTAGTAGAAATAAGAGTCAAATGACAGTGAAAAATTTTATAAATGGTTTGAAGATTTGGAGACAAATGGACTAGATGTTAAGAGACATTAGTTAGTTTAAGAAAATGATTTATTAAATTGGCTATTTAAGTGGTAAGCGTTATGACACATGTTATGACACTCACCAAGCATTTGTTACCTTGCCTTTCATGGTTTTTTTTAACCTAATTGAAAGACCATCTCATGGTCTTTCACCCATTATTTTTGTTACTTATACTCCCTTCTTCATTTTCATCATTTTTTGGTCTTCATCTACAACACTCTCTTCTCATCAATGTTGAACCTTGCTCTCATCCTTCACTTGCTACTTCCATTTTTGTTATCTTCATCATCTTACCAGTAGAAAACCTAACCTACTCCACCTCCATGTTGATGACTGTGAGATGCATGGAAAGCTAGGGTTTCTTGGAAAATTTGAAGAAACTTTGAATAAATCAAGTAAGTAGCATGTTAATCTTCATGGGCATTGTAAATGAAATATTTATGATGAATGATTTGAGATTGAATGATCATAATGATGGAGTTACATATATGTTGTAATGTGGGTGTAAAAATAAAGAGGTTTATAATCTTTCTTTTCAGTGTATTAATGGCATTCTTGGGTTGGCTAAATGAAGGCATTTATAATGATCATTAGGAGATAGATTGAAAGTGTAGACGGAGTTTATTTTTATGCTAAATCGTGGATGAATAAATGAATATATTCCTGGCTTGTTTTTGTGTTTATGATGAGTAATAATTTATAAGTTGTTATAGATATGTTTTTAAGGTAGAATGATCATTATAATGGTGTTTGGATGAGTGTAGAAAATTGATGGATGAATACATGTGTTTGTGTTCTGTTTTGAGAATATGAAAACCATGAGTGATGAGTTGTTATGTAGATGTTATAAGTTGTGAATTAAGGGTTTAATGCAAGTGAAAGTTATGTTAACCAAGATGTTGAGTTATGTTCTTGAAATGAGGAGAACTAGGATGATAGTTTAGAGGTAAAGTGAAGGTGATAATGGAGTGGAATGTGTGTTGAGGCATTGATGAATGAATGGACATGTTTGATGTCCTATTTTGTGGTTATGATTAATAGTCTTGTATGACTTGTTTTGTGAATGTTTTGAATTGTAAATTGAGGTGAGAATGAAGAGGAAATGAAGTAGAAAAGATGATCTATATACAAGATCTGTTAGATGTAAAATGTAGGAAGTTAAAAAAAACTGGAAAATTGGAAGAGAATGGCTGGAATGTTAGCTATAGTGTTTCCACTGATTATGAATCTGTATTTTTGCCATAACTTGATCTATACATATCCAAATGGGATGATTTTAAGTTCAAATTAAACTAGAGAATATGGATACAAATTTCATGAAGGAATCGAATTTTAATTTTGTCTTTAAGAGTTTCAAAATTTGACTTGAAGTTGAGTACTGGGTGCAGTTGCAGTTTGAGAATAGTAGGTAGTATTTTGTGTATAACTTGTGGAATATTGAACCAAATTGTATGAAATTGGTGTCGTTAGAAACTTAAGACATATGGAAACATTTTTTTAGAGAATGTATTGCGTAAATACCTCATTTTCTATGTCAAAATTTCCATGAAAAATTGAACCAAAAGTCTGTTTTGAGAAAAAACTGGAATGGCCATCAACGTGAGTTATTCTTCTTTTATCTGATGTTTGAAACAACAAATGGTAAGGTACTTTCCTATAATGCATTTAGACTTGAATGGGGCTTGAAATGAACCTAGTTTAAGGTTGAATAAGTTGATAAAGTGTTGGATATGTATAGGTTGTAATTGAGGATATAACATGTTGAAAGGATTGTTGATATCAAGTGTATAAAATCTGGAAATTTATGAGTGTTATGAGAATAAAAGTATTCTTAGAAATGCTAATATGATTGTAAGGAGATGAGTAATGTGTATCAAGTAAGAATGAATGAGAGTTTGGGTATTGTGTGATGATATAATGTTAGAATAACATTGGTGAATGATTGATTGATGATATTATAATAATCAAGTGTATTGAGCCATGAACCTTAGTGTTTGATTGAGTGATGAACTTGGAATAAGTTTGTATTATTGAGGTGTAAATATAAATCCAATTTAGAAATATATGAGCTTTGAAGTATGGATGATCATAAGATGTGAATAAAAGAAATATACCGAAGATTGGCATTGAACATGCATTGTACATAATCCATATATACATATGTGCAAAAATGAGTACTTATATAATTGTGCAAAGTTGTGATTTGTGTAAATGTTTACGTGTTGCATGATATAGAAGGGCAAATAGAGCGAAAACATCTAGACATTCTCGGGACTTCAAGGCAATAGCTTTCTAGAGCAAACTATGAGTAACTTAGACGGTTTCACTTGAATAACTGTTTGTTTTAAATTATATTTTGAATTTTTTTGTGAATGTGATTGTGTTGATTCTGGACATCGAATGTCCAAGGCATTTGATGCATGAATAAGATATTTGAAGTGTTCCTTGAATGTGAATTTGATGAAATAAGTGTTACTTAACATGATTGTTAAATGCCAGACCAAGGTTCGATGATAAATTTGAATATAAATGTGAATGTGATGCATTTCATTACATGAATGTATGAAAGATAAAGGCAAGTGTGACCGGAGTTGCTAGTAAAAAGAGCTTAAAGCTTAGAATGTGATAAGAGCCTCTGACTCAATTGCTATTGTGCCCGGTATCCACTAAGGGATATAGGACATTAAGCTTGGTATCCACAAGGGATGTGGGCTAGTAAAAATGCACCTGGTCACAAAAAAGTAACAAATGAAAGTCTGTCTCATGTGTATTGTATTTATAATTGAGATGAGTATTTTAAATGATTGAAACGATCTGTTTGACTGCTCTGAATGTAATATGTGATGCTACGGGATAAATGAAATGATGTGAATTATGTGTTTACATGTGTTGATATGTTGTATGAATTGAGTGAATCATTGAGGATAGTTACCTCACTGAGTTCACAAAACTTACCAAAATTGCAACATTGACATTTTAGGACCAAGAGAGGACACTAGTGATAGAGATACTCTACAAGAAGCATAATTCTTGTATTTTTGGAAAGAAGAAATGGGTCAAAGGTCGGTCAGCTAAGATTAAAGGATTAGATAGAATTTTTGTATAATTCCTCACGTGTGTAGCATGTTTTGTATTTAGTTTTGATAATTTACATATAGGGATGAAATATGAAATGCTACAGTGTACATATTCAATTTTTATGAAATGAAATGAGGAATTCATTTTTTTAAATATTATGACATTTACATAATAATGATGATACCATGATTAAGTTAGTAATGTGAGTACTCTACCATGCCACTCTTGTGGGGTACGTATTCAGATATCACTTAGGATGTCAGGTATGTGTCTTGCGAGAGCATGGTTTGGCATCCATAAGATAGATTAAGCATGTAGACATGAAATATCATGAGAAATGCAGATAGTAATTGAAGTTATTATTTATTATAGGTTATCCGATGTAGGTGATCAAATAGGACACTCTGTTAACCTAGAATCAGTAGGAGCCAGTATAGAGTCTTCTGTTCCTCAATCTGAGAGGATGCGTCCCAGAATTCCTGAGAGACGGGAAAGGAGGTATGACAAGCTGCGAAAGCAGGGGGCTATGGATTTCTATGGAAGTACGAACCTTGCAGAGGCTGAGGCATGGCTAGAGAGAATAGAGAGAGTTTTAGAATAGATGAATTGCGAGCCAAACGAGAAGTTCAACTACGCAATTTCCTTACTGCAAGGCCCAGCTTATCAATGGTGGAAAACTGTTCCAGGCAATACTACCATGCCTTGTAACCTGAAGTGGGAAGACTTTCTAAAGGTCTTCAAGGAGAATTACATGCCCAAGAAATTTTTGGATTTAAAGCAGGGCAGATTATCAGTGGTAGAGTATGAAATCAAGTTTAATGAGCTGATAGGGTATGCTATTGCCTTGATTCCTACTAAGAAAGATAAATGTAGAAGATTTGAAGATGAGCTGAACATAGAGATCAGGACAAGGCTAGTATTCACTGAGTTGAGAGCTGCTTCGATCAGAATTGAGCAACTATTAAGAGAGGGATAAGTAAAGTATAGGCAAGAGTCCCAAATGAAGAAGCCCAGTGAAATTCAGGGTAGTTCTAGCAGAAGGTTTAGGAAATGCCAGAACAAATATTTTCAACCACCAGCTAGATCAAGACAGTCGAGGTTTAGACATAGTGGTAGCTTTATGCAATTGGGCAGGGGAAGAGGAGCAGTAACGAGTCAGTTTCCCACTTGTGAGCACTATAAGAAGAAGCACAATGGTGAGTGTTGGACATTATCGGGAGCTTATTTCCGATATGGCCCTCTTAAGCATGGAATTAGAGATTGTCCTGATGTTATTGGAGCCCAGTCTGGTGTGAGAGGGGGATTAGTAAGTGAAGCTACTATTCAGCAGAGCCAAGCTAGTAGGTCTAGATAGAGAGGCCGTGGTAGAGGCAGAGTGAGCTTCGGGAGTCCTTCTCTCAGGACTGAGGTGTGGAGCAACCAACCACAGTCTCAGACCCGAGTGTATGCAATGACCATGCAAGAGGCTCAGGATTCTCCAGATGTCATTGTAGGTGAGTTACTTATTTTTCCTTTTGAAGCATTTGTATGCTAGATCTTGGATTTACGTACTCTTTTATTGCATCGCATCTGACATCCAGGTTGCATTGTGAAAGAAAGCTATGGAAGTATGGTGATTGAACCCAAATTTCTTATTTAAATTGGTGACATTTTCATGGTTTTTACTACACTTCTTGGCTTTTATTTTTAGATTTTATGCTTAATTGGACTCTTGAGTGCTTGCCTTTATTTTATGTAGTTTGCGATTAAAATTGTGACAAATAATTAGCAATTGCACTAAATTAATTTT
The DNA here is from genome assembly GCA_027564395.1 of Erythroxylum ulei. Taxonomy (NCBI): domain Eukaryota; kingdom Viridiplantae; phylum Streptophyta; class Magnoliopsida; order Malpighiales; family Erythroxylaceae; genus Erythroxylum; species Erythroxylum ulei. The sequence goes on from JANITX010000003.1 coordinate 25,931,026, forward strand.
CTAAGAACAATTGATACTCCAAACTACCATTTGTTTATTGTAGGAGACTCAAGAAGTAGAGGCAAAGAGTGAAGGCTGAAAATGATGAGTCAATAAGTCAACGAGTCAAAAGTCAACAGGAAAGTTCGTCGCGACGACGTTGCGTAATTGATGTTTCACTGCGGCAAATTATGAAGAATTCAACGTGAAACCATTTGGGAAAAGTTCACCCTAGAAAACGCATCTTGTTGCCACGACGAACCTTTAAATACCTGAACCATTTTTGGAAGTCTACCCATTGTGCAACCTGATCCATCAACCCGTTTTTGTGAAAAATACCTATTTTAGGTTAAGTTGGGGAGAGAGCTGCCAGAGAGGGGGAGAGACACTCACTCACTACCATCTAAACAATTTTTTTACACACACCCTCATTTTCCTCT
>JANITX010000003.1:25931544-25957233 GCA_027564395.1 Erythroxylum ulei
TGAGAAGACAGATGAAATAACCAAATTTATCCGAGAAGAAGAAACATCAAGAAAGAATCTAAGATTTATACTCACATGTCATTTTTTTGGAGTCATTGGATATATATGGCCAAAATGTTATCAGTTACTACAAATGATGTTTCAAAGGGGTCAAAATAAAAAATCTAGACATCTCTATTAAATTTTCAACAGCATCCCATGGTATCGAAGCAAGCTTGTATTAGAAAGGGTCAAGTACAAGCACAAAAATGTAGTGAAGGAAAAGCAAGAAAATGCCCAGATTTGTAGTTAGTTACTGTTAAGAAAGTAACTGCAGAAACTGATTTGCAGTTAGTTACTGCTGAGGAAATAACTGCACGAATTGAAGAACTTTTAGTTACTTCGAATGATGAACTAACCAAAATAATGGAAGCTGATTTGAACCGAGGTTCTTCATCTCGAATCCAAAAAAATCATCCAACAGAAAATGTTATTGGAGATGTAATCGAAAGAAGAAAAACAAGAGAAAGAAAAAGGGTTTATTATCGAGAACTTACATGCTACTTGTGTTGCACATCTTCATTCGAGCCAAAGAGAAAGACCAGGTTTGAATTTCTTTGAGGGCATAAGGACAGTGTGCTTTATATTTTTGAAGTATTTTTTGTTGTTAACAAAAAAATAAAAAAGGAAGGAAAGATTCTTTTTTAGTTTTTAATTTTATTTTGCTATTGTCATCCTATGTTTTTAGTAGTTTACATTGTGATTTCTATTTGGCTCCATCGAAGACTCCTCGGTTCTCTCATCGGTATAGATCTTTCTCGAGTATCCCTCTCTCTTTTGGACATAAATCTCAGTGTTTTGAATGGTGATAATTTGTCTTCTTGGTGTGCTTATAATTCTTCCGCTAGTATGATTATGCGTTTTGATTCTATTTTATCCCAAGGGGGAGACATTAGATTGTCTATGATGAATGTTTCATTCAAGGGGATATTTCAAGGTATATGTGTTACTATTCGTCTTCTTTTTTGGCATCTTTTTGTCCCAAAGGGGAGAAATTTGGATGATTGGATAAATTTGATGTTCTTTGAAACTTGATATTTGATTAAGGGGTTCATCTCATATGGATTGTGTATTTGATGGTTATATGTCCAATTATGTTATTTAGGGAGAGCTTGATATTTGCGACAAATAATGCCAAAAAGGGGGAGATTGTTAGAATATATGCTATATATCTAAATAATTAGTTTTGACATTATGTATTAATTGGACATATAAGATATTAATTGGAGTTTGACTTGAATTCAAAAAGTTATTGAGGATAATCTTCTAGTTGTGATAGGGTTCTATCTCTAGTTGATGTCTATCTTTAACGTGAGTGTGTGAAGGATTTGTGAATCTACGGCTGAAACATAGCATGCGAAAATAGACGACTGCAACATGACATAAGAAAACAGCTGAATAACGCTTGGTGAGGGTAAAGCTACGGTGAAGTAAGCACATCTCTAGCTTTGAAGTTGATATACGTCTCCTATTAATGGTTATATGTGCATTAATTGCCTATGAATGTGTGGCATAGTAATGTGTGAGCATTAATGGCTAATGAAAGTGAGGCATAATATGTTGTGCGTTAATTGATATATGGGAGTTACTTATCAATGAAATTTATACGGTGTTGATGTGAGTAGAAGTCTATCTCTTGGAGAGTGGTGCTTGTGCATGAGTATGCTGAATAATGTGTGAGATGAGCAACAGTGTAGTGATTTTTTTTAATCTTACAGAAACACCGTGGGATATGTGCTATGTGTGGAATATAAACCGAGATTTAATGCGGTGGGCGTAAAGGTGGATTTGGTGTTGGCTTTATCAAGTTTGTTGTTCTTTTTATTGTCGATGTCCATTGGAGTTGCGGTGGCTACAATAACTGATTTACAGTTTAGCCTCTTTGATGCTTGTGTGGCATTGGTGTGGATAATTCCCAATGCAGTGAACAAGATTCTATGGTCTACTGTGCAGCAACGAGAAAATTGGATAGCCTTGGCCTTTGATGCTTATAACATTTCAGTAGAAAAACGTTTATATTTGTGGTGACAATTTTTTGATCTATTAAGGAGGAGCTGAACCGATTGGGAAGTTGTTTTCTTTTCTTTCTCAAGTATTGTCGTTGATGTTGAATTTTATTTAATCACTTGAGTTGTTAAGTTTGTTTCATTATCATTAAATATCGTTTGAGAAAATTCTTTGTTGAGGTTAGTACGAGGTATTCGTATTATTGGGTGTGAAATTCTTTCACGGAAAGTGAGGTTGAGAGATAGTGTCAAGGCTTAAGTAGTGTCGGCTTAGTAAAGCCTTGGGTAAATCTATTGTATTTCGGTGAAAGTTATTAAGCTGGATGAGGACCCCGCAGGTGTAGGCAAGATGTGTTGAACTACGTTACCAAATTTCTAGTGTTCTTATTATTTTGGTTTTGCTTGTTTTTATTTTGTTGGTGTCAAAAAAATTTGCGAAAAATTTGTGAAAACAATTAACCCTCTTTGGTTTTTCAGTTATGATTCAAGTTCAGTTTACATAATTTGAAAACTTAATTGTAGTGTAATATGGCGTGATCTAAGTTCGAATTATATCACCTTAAAACTAAATTATAATGCAAAATGTTATGATCCAAATTTAGTTTATATCATCTGAAAACTAAATGTAGATATCCTTACAAAACTACTTATAATTGCCACTTATTTGATCATCACCTAAACAAGCATCCTCACTATCTATTAGTTTGAGAGGTGTTAAGATAATCATTATCCTTTTCCTATAAATTAAGAGAAGTAATTTTGTATCTATAAATGATTTTGGGATTCAATGCAATATTAGCAAGGATTTCTTTAGTTAATTTTTTATTTTTAATCTTTGTGCTTTCTTTCACTTCAGTAAGACAATTATATTATTGCTTACAATTTTCATTTTTGGTAATTTTCCTAATTTATTAAATAACAAAAATAGCTTTTAGTAAATTTTATTTTTATCATTAAGCAATCTAATTATTAGATAATTAATTAAAAATATTATGAACAATAAATTTTTATTTTTTTTCTAATAAAATTTGAATATTGAACATTTTTTTAATGATAAATATTTTAAAAATTCAAAATCTTTCAAAAGAAGAACTTACTTTATCAAATATGATTTGCAAATAAATTTATATTAATCTTTCTTGATTAAAAAGTTAACTGAATGTTTTTGGTTTAATATATACTGAGACCACTAAATTTTTAGCCACCTCAATATAAAACAATACCAATTTGAAGCTTTACAAGTAAGAGTGAGTTATGAAACTATGATTTTTTAACTAAATTTATGTAAGAAAAGGTGTTAGTTAAAAAAAATATAGAAAAAGTTCAAACAAAAAATAAAAGTTTAGACAATTCATTTAATCCCTCTGACCCTTTTTTTTTATTTCAATGCATCATCTTTCAATTTTGAAAAACATTTAATCTAACCTATTTTAAATAATATGTTAACTTCAAAGAATATAAGTATTTAATAATTAAAATGATTTAATATTTATAACAAATTATAATTATAATAATTAACAAGTGTGTTAGTTGTTGACTATATATATTCATTCGATCTCACAGAAATGTTTGAAACCAACTTTATATTAGTGTAAGAAAAGAAAATATCAAAGAAGAGTAGAAAAGCTCAATTTTTTTCTTTAGTCCTAGCATCATGCTCATTTTTTTATAAATTGTTGATTTTGTTTTTATTTATGTTTTTCTTTGTTTTTTTTTTATATTTTTGCACTCATTTTTCTTTTCAGTTTGGACTCTGCACAACTTAAACTCTTGTCTTTTTATCATTTATATTAACCTTTTTACACCTGTTGAAAAATCTGCCGTTTTTACTTTTTACTATATCTAAAATAGTTTTCCAAAATGGAGCTATCAAATGGATTTCCATTATTGACTTTTTTGACAAGATATTAGCATATCTAATTTTAAACCTACGGGATTATTGAATCAAGAAGGAGGGACTCATAGAAGTGATCATAAAAGAAAATGATTTATTTCATTTTAATTTCTCTTCAAAAGCTAAAATGAATAAGATAATTGAGGGAGGGTTAGGGCACATTAACAATAATCTATTATTTTTGTATAAATGAAGGCTTAGACTAGAAGTGGAAAGCGTAAAGATGCAGAATATACCAATTTGAATTAATTTTTACAATGTGCCTTTAGAATATTAGTCCATTATAGGATAAGCTACCTTGCAAGCTTTATAAGTAAGCCATTATGTCTAGATAAAGTTGGTGCCTTTATAAAATGAATAGGTTATATAAGAGTTTGAATTGAAGTTAATTAAGATGGACCAAGACTTACCTAACTCAATCCCAATCATGAAACTTAGTGAGGTGATAATATGGTGGAATCAGATGTGGCAATCACTTACCAATGGAAGCCTACTCAAACCTAGGCAAGGAGAAAATAACAAACCTCCAAAAAAATATTCAAGAAAGAAGACTACAACGAACTTATGGGTTTAGAAGTGAATGATTTGGCTATTAGCTTTGATAAGGAACCAAATGAAGAAAGGAGTAAAACAATTGATCGACTGAAATGAAACAATCTCATAAAGGAACTGATATATGAGGACCACACGCTAACAACCCAAGTTTCAAAGATTAAGGTTGAAGAAAATTCCACATAAATCCCAATATATTACTTAAGACATATGAAATAAGTTGGAAGTATATTGAACTCATAATGCTGAGCAAAATATCATATAACTAGGAGGAAATATAAAATAAAAGTAAAACCTAAGATTCTTTATAACTCCTTTAACTCCAATTAATGTCAATAATTAATTAGAATGTTAAAAGGCTTTATTCCTCAAAAAAATAACAATTGATGCTTAGCTAATTGCTTAATAAAAAGCCAACTATCATTGGATTGTTAAAGAAAAAGCTTAAATCTAAAATGTGGGATTGAAGGTCATAATATTAAGGAAAGAATTGATCCATTATCTCTAATTATCAGTGTCATTTGAATAATTAGATTATGGTTGAATATTATACTAATAAGGTGAAAATCCCCCTTTTATATTCATCAGATGAGATGATACATTTTCCTATTTAACTTTTGCCCAATCCTTAGGTCTTTTGCTCAACCTTTACTTATACAACAAATTTGCCATTTCAAACATGTAATATATGGAATTGCTTAAGGATCAATCAAAGTTTTATTAACTCTCTTTAGATGTTATTAGGATACTTAAATATTATTTTGTATCATATAAAAGCTAAAGGAGAATGATTAAGTTTTAGAGATAATAGTGATGACCACAGGAGATGTTAAGTCAGTTAAAAGTGTTTGAGCTAAAGTACGAAGACAATTATTTTATCTAGGGTAATACGAAATATGGAAGATGGTTGATTAGAAAAAGAACTAGATAGGGCTTTGGTGAATAGTATATGGTTGAATCATTTCCCTATTAGTAAAGCAATGTTCTCAAATAACTTTAAGATCCCTACTGCGTGCTAACAAGAAAATACTAGGAATGGAGATTTGGAGAAATAGAAGCTTTAGAAAACTATGGTTATCTCAATCCAAATACATGAATAATGTATTAGACAAACTTAGAATGAGTAAAGTTAAACCTATGAGCACTCTATTGGAAAACCACTTTAAAGTTTTCCTAGAACAATTCTTAAAAACATATACATATGTCGATGATATCTCTAAAGTGCTATACACTAGCATTATTGGATATTTAACATATGCAATAGTTTGTACTAGGCTAAACCTATCGCCTATTATTAGTAATGTTAGGAAGTATATATCAGAACTTATAAGACAATACTAGAAAGTAGCTAAATGGATATTCAAGTACTTGAGGGGTATGACAAACCATAAGATCCTTCATTTATGGGATATGTGGATTTGTACTATATAAGAGATTTAGATAACATGAGAACTATATGATATATGTTTCCTCTTATAGGAGGACTTATTTGTTAGAAATAAATGTTACAGTATATAGTTGATAAAAGTGGTCAAGGTTGCTAAAGAGGCATTATGGCTTACAAGGCTAGTAAAATAGGTAGTTCTTGATTAAAGTGTAGTTTGAAAACATTATAATAGTCAAAATGTCATTTATTTGGAAAAGAATTAAGTGTATCTTGCAACGACTAAGCATATCGATGTTAGGTTTTACAAGATCAAGTAGTTGATTGCATTCGGACCAATATTTTTTGAGAAGGTTCACACTATTGAGGATAAGCTAACATGTTGACAAAATCAGTTACCATGGGCAAGTTCAAGCATTGTTTAGACTTGGTTAATTTCTCAAGATGTTAAACATATATTAACCTAACTTATGTAAGGTATATTCACTAATTTGGAGATTATTGTATATGGACTGTATACATGAGAATGGAATCTTTCTTCTTTGCATACTTAGACTTACCCAGACCATGTCTAAGTATGCGGAGAAGAAGAACGATTCATGGTATAGGACATAGATGTTCTAAAGCTTGTGTCATGTTCTACAAAGAGATAATAAAATTTATAACCTAGGATATGACGGTGTTAGTGATAGTCAGATATATCTAAAAATGAATTTTTGGTGAATTTCAAACTCTTAAAGATTTAGAACTTGTTAAAATATGTATAAATTAGGTTAGATTTGGTAAGGGGTTATTTGAGTAAAAAATTACTAGTTGAGGTTTAGTTATAAATAAATTATAGTATACCTAGTTTGTTATAACTATCATCATAATTATTTAATAGGGAATTAATTGATTTTAACTTCTTATAAAATAGGTACACCCAATTGACCGAACTTCATTAAAAACTTCTTATTTTTTTACTTATCTTTCTTTCATTATTCTTTATTCTTACTATAAATTTTCTTAATAGGATCTAACTCAATGCAATATAAAGTTTACCTTTTACCTTTTTGGGTATTACAGATTAGGCCCACTAGGAACACTTATACTCATATTTATAAACTTCCATTGGGCACATTTTATTATGTGATTTGATTTTTAAGCTATTAGATTCCACATGTAAAAAGCATATTATAGGCATTTTTTCATATAATCATACAATATAGTAGGTATTCCTTCTTTATTACTTACTTTCTTTTTAAGTAACAAAGAAAGAAAGTTAATGGGAGTTAATGTAATATCCCATTATCCCATGTTAGGGGCTAGAACCCTAGAATAGAGTTCATGAGAGTTTATTGAAAAGTTAGAAAGTGCATGTCATACTCATGCATAATATAGCATACACACACACGTGAATATTGATTTTTGCACATTAAAATGATTGTACATGTATTCATTGATATTTTCTGGGTATGACTGATTTATAAATGTGATTATATAGAGAATTGTGGTTTATATGTGTTGAAAATTGATTTCGTGATAATATTTATTGATTTGGAATTTTTGGTGAAATTTAGAAATTTTCTAAAATTATGGGTATTTTTGGACTAAAAAAATGCCAAGTGGCAAAACAATTGATAATATAGTAGAATTAAGTGTCAAATGGCAGTGGAAAATTTTGATAAGTGTCATTAAGATTTAATGACAAGTGTTATAGAAAATTAGGAGACAATTGGATTAGAAATTGGAGGACAAATGGACTAGTTATTAAAAGGACCATTTGGAGACTATAAGGTGGTGACATGGTGCCACACGTTTATACAAGATATTTAACATTTAAATGGCCATCTCCTTTGTCTTTCATCTTTACTCTCATGAAATGCTCTAACCTTCTTCATCTTTTTCATTTGTTTTCAGCCACGATATTCACTTCTTACCCCATCAACGTGGAAGCTTACTCTCAAATCCATTTACTACTATCATTTTTGCTATCTTCTTCATATTTGTCACTAAAGACCTATCCCTACTACCTTTAGAATGAAGATAATCGTGTGATGTTAGGAAGCTAGGGTTAAGTGTGATTTGAAGACATTGAAGCTAAACAAGTAAGTATAAAGCATTACTCTTCTTAATTTGTTGAATGAAGCATGTATGATGATAGTTAGAGGTTAAATAGATATAAAATGTTGTTTAATGTATGTTGGAATGTGGGTAAAGAAGTGTTGAAAATTGATTTATAAATGGATGTTCATGTTTTGTTTTTCTTGGTATATAACGTGTATCTTTTTGGGTGTTGTAGAGATGAGTTAAAATGAATTTGAAGCTAGTAAAAAAAAAGAGTACTATGATGTCTTGAAATGAGATGAATTAAAGTGATAGTTTAGAAATGGAATGAAGATGAGAACGGAGTAAAACATATATGCAGAAAATTGATAATTAATAGGTACATGTATATGTTCTGTTTTTGAGTTAATGATCAAATATAGATCATCATTGTTTGTGAATGTTATTGAGCTGAAATTGGAGTAGAAATGAAGAGGAAATAATAAGGACATAAGCTAGAAATGATAGACTGAGCAAAAGAGATGAACTAGGATGAAAATGAAGTTAAATGTGTGCGGGAATATGTTTGATGGAGTGTTTCCACTGAACATATATCTGTATTTTAGCCATAACTTGATCTGTACACATCAAAAAGGGATGATTTTAAGTTCGAATTAAACTAAAGACATATGGATACAAATTTTATGCAGGAATATATTTTTAATTATGTCTTTAAGAGTTTCAAAAATTGACTTGAAGTTGAGTACTGGGGGTAGTTGCAGTTTGAGAATAGTAGGCAGTATTTTGTATATAACTTGCAGAATACTGAACCAAATTGTATGAAATCGGTATCATTAGAAACTTAATACATATGGAAACATGTGTTAGAAGAATGTATTGCCTAAATACCTCATTTTCTATGTCAAAATTGCCATGAAAAATTGACCTGAAAGTCTTTCTTGAGAAAAAACTGGAAACTCCATTAACGTGAGTTATTCTTCTTTTATGTGATGTTTGAAACAAAAAATGATAAGGTACTTCCCTATGGTGCATTTAGACTTGAATGGGACTTGAAATGAACCCAATTTGAGGTTAAGTAATGTGTATCAAGTATGAATGAATGAGAGTTTAGATATTGTGTGATCTTATAATGTTATAATAACATTGGTGATTGATTGTTTGATGATATTATAATAATCAAGTGTATTGAGCCATGAACCTTAATGCTTGATTGAGTGATGAACTTGGAATAAGTTTGTATTATTGAGGTGTAAATCTAAGTCCAAATTAGACATATATGAGCTTTGAAGTATGGATGATCATAAGATGTGAATAAAAGAAATATATCCGAGATTGTCATTGAACATACATTATACATAATCCATGTATACATATATGCAAAAATGAGTACTTATATAATTGTACAAAGTTGTGATGTGTGTAAATGTGTACGTGTTGCATAATATAGAAAGGAAAATAAAGTGACAACATCGAGACATTGCCGGGACTTCAAGGCAATAGCTTTCTGGAGCAAACTGTGAGTAACTTATACGGTTTCACTTAAATAATTGTTTATTTTAAATTATATTTTGAATTATTTTGTGAATGTGATTGTGTTGATTCCAGACATTGAATGTTCGAGGTGTTTAATGCATGAATAAGATATTAGAAGTGTTCCTTGAATGTGAATTTGATGAAATAAGTGTTACTCAACATGATTGATGAATGTCAGACCAAGGTTTGATGATAAATGTGAATATGAATGTGAGCGTGATGCATTTCATTACATGAATGCATGAAAGATAAAGGCAATTGTGACTGGAGTCGACAGTAAAAAGAGCTTAAAGGTTAGAATATGATAAGAGCCTCTAACTCAATTGCTATTGTACTCGGTATCCACTAAGGGATATGGGACATTAAGCTCGGTATCCACAAGGGATATGGGTTAGTAAAAGGGTACTCGGTCACAACAAAGTAGCAAATGAAAGTAAGTCTCATTTGCATTGCATTTATAATTGATATATGTGTTTTAAATGATTGAAGTGCACGGTTTGACTGCTCTGAATGTGATATGTGATGCTATGCGATAAATGAAATCATGTAAATTATGTCTTTACATATGTTGATATATTTTATGAATTGAGTGAACCATCGAGAAAATTGTATTTACATATGTTGATATATTTTATGAATTGAGTGAACCATCGAGGATGGTTACCTCACTGAGTTCGCAAAACTTACCAAAATTGCAACGTTGACATTTCAGGACCGAGAGAGGACACTAGCAATAGAGAGTCTTTACAAGAAGCATAGTTCTTGTACTTTTGGAAAGAAGAAATGGCTCAAAGGTCGATTAGCTAAGATTGAAGGATTAGATAGAATTTTTGTATAATTCCTCATATATGTAGCCTGTTTTGTTTTTAGTTTTGATAATGTACATGTAGGGATGAAATATGAAATGCTACAATGTACATATTCGGTTTTTATGAAATGAAATAAGGAATTCTTTTTTTAAAAATATTGTGACATTTACGTATTAATGATGACGCCATGATTAAGTTAGTGATGTGAGTGCTTTAACATGCCATCCTTATAGGGTACGTATTCGGATATCACTCAGGATGGCGGGTATGTGTCCTACGAGAGTGGGGTGTTACAACTACTGTCTGATGACCTGAACATGCCTATACTAGATACATGTCTAACAAACACTAATGGCTGAAGTCCTTTATTCAAAGGATCGACTAACAACTTCTCAGTCCTTATATGCTCTACTTCAACATCACCTTTCTGAATCAACTTCTTTATGGTCAAGTATTTGACCTCTGAATGCTTAGACCCTGTGATATTCTTATTATTGTTACTAAACAACATTGCAGCAAGATTATCATAGTAAAACCGAATGAGTTTAGCTACTGATCTACCACAGACAACTCAAAAATCGAGTTTCTAAGCCAAACTACTTATGTACTAGCTCTATAATATGCAATAAATTCTGCATGCATGGTCGAGGAAGTTACCAGTGTCTGCTTGACACTCTTCCACGATATTGCACCATCTGCCATTATAAAAATGTACACTGAAGTGGAATTGCGATCATCTGGGCATATAGAAAAATCAGAGTCTGTATACCCTATGAGGTTTAAATCATTAACTTTCCTATATGTCAATGTATAATCCTTGGTACCCTTTAGGTATCTCAACACTCGCTTAACTGCATTCCAATGATCTACACCTGGGTTAGCCAAATATTAACCCATCAGTTCAACAACAAATGTAATGTCCGGTCTAGTGCACACCTGGGCATATATCAGGCTACCAACAACATTAAAATATAGAACATACCTCATAGCCTCTCTATCGACTTCATTCTTTGGACACTGTGTTGAAGATAATCTCTCACCATTAGAGATAGGTGCTACAATAGGTCTACATTAAGCCATATTAAACCTTTGTAACACCTACTCAATGTATGCTCTTTGTGATAGGCTTAATAAGTGTTGAGATTTGTCTTAGTGAATCTGCATACCAAGGACAAAAAATGCTTCACCTAAATTTTTCATGTTAAAGTGTTTTGCCAAAAGTTACTTCACCTCATGTAACATAGTCAAATCATTTTATGCGAGCAAAATATCATCCACATATAGTAATAGGAAGATAACTTTGCTCCCCCTGACTTTATAATATAAGCATCTTTCAACTTTGTTTTCCACAAAGCCGAACAAGGTCAAAACCTCTTCAAAATTTAGGTACCATTGTTTAGAAGCTTGTTTCAAATCGTATATTGATTTATTCAACTTATAAAATTTGTCAGTTGTACCTTGATCCTGAAATCCTTAAGGTTACTCCATATAGACCTCCTAAAAAAGGTCACCATTTAAGAAAGTGATTTTAACATCCATCTAATGTAGCTCTATATCATAATGAGCTACTATTGTCATAATCACTCTAAATGCATCCTTCGAGGATACAAGAGATAAGTTAACATTGAAGTTAACTCCTTCTCTCTAAGTAAATCCTCTAGCAACTATTCGTGCCTTAAACCGCTCAACTTGACCCTGTGTGTCCTTCTTAGTCTTAAATAGCCATTTGCAACTGACAGGCCTGCATTGTTGAGGTAAATCAACTAACTCCCATACCTTATTGTGCCTCAAAGATTGCATCTTATCCTTCATCGCTTCCCATCACAAGTCTGCATGGGGTCTATTAATGACTTCTGTAAAAGTAACTAGATCCACATGTCCTATATCATAGTCTTGTTCACTTAAATAGACTAAGTAATGTGATGAGATAGCAGGTTGCCTCTTTCTGGTGGATCTTCACAACTACATAGGTACTTGTACCTTAGGAACCTCTTCCTAAATAGGTATAGGTCCCTGTGCCTACATAGGCAAGGTACTCAGACCTACATCAACTGGACCTAACTATATGAGGGGCGGATCTGAAATAATCGTACCATCTGTCCTGCTATCTCCTAGAGGGTGCGAGCATCTTCCCTCATCATGGACATTATATTCCATAAACTTAGCCGTATGTAATTTCACTATTCTAGCCCTCCTCTATAGTAAAATTTATAGCCCTTAGACTGGTTGGGATATCATACTAGATGACAATAAGTGGAATGAGGTTGCAATTTGCTCTCATAAGGATTATATAACCATACTTCAACAAGGCAGCGCCACACACGAATGTGTACAAGGCTTGATTTCCTACCAACCTAGAGTTTAAAAGACATCTTAGGTACTGACTTATTTAGGACTCTATTTAAGATATACAATACGGTCTTGATGGCTTCACCCCAAAGGTATTCGGGTAGGTTAGTCCTATACTGCATTGTCCTCATCATATCCTTTAAGGGTCGATTGCGCCTTTCGGCCACACCATTTTTCTCAGGACTACTTGGCATAGTGAATTGAGTCACTATTCTAACTAATTCCAAATACCTAATAAATGAACCATTTTCTTGCCCTAAAACCCTATGTCTACCATAGTATTCCCATCCCTTGTAAGATCTGACAATCTTTATTGATTTTCCCAATTGGTTCCCATCCTCAGTCTTAAGGATCTTGAACTTATCAAGAACTGTAGACTTTTCCTTAAATAAGAATACATAACCATAGTAGGAATAATCGTTTATAAACATAAAAAAATATCTAGCATTGCATAATGTGACTATATAGAGACCACTAACATCTGTATGTATGAAGTCCAATAAACCGGAAGAATAAGTTGACCACTTTTTCTTTATCTTGGTGAACTTACCCCTGCAATAATTGATATATGTTTCTAGATCACTAAAGTACAGAGTTGAGAGAATGTTATCCTTTATCAATCTCTCAACCCTCTCCCTAAAAATGTGGTCAAATCGTTTATGCCACAACATGTACGATGTTTCCTGTATGAAGGCTCTCTTTCGAGTAAAAGATTTGGCAATATAAGAAGAGGTATACGTTTCGTTAGGAATAAGACACAATTTATATAATCCATAGGATAAGAAGATAGTTTCGATATGTCTTGCATTGATAGAAATATTTACAACCGAAGTATCAAATACAAAATGATAACTCTCTTTATCCAAAAATGATACAAAGATCAAGTTCGGTCTAAAAGGTGATATATAAAAAGTGTCTCGTAGAGCCGATACAAAACTCGTATCGAGGTTCAAACCTATATCACTATATACAAACCATTCACCTCTTTATTATTGCTGACCATCAGCTTCTACTCTCCTTTAGTTGGCCTTCTTGTGGATCTGGACCCTTTCATTGTGGAAGCAACATGATTAGAAGCTCCACTATCTAGCCACCAAAAACTTGATGTGGCTATAGCTAAGTTGGATTCATGAATCATATAGGCCGAGGAGTTACCTATTAGTTCTTGTTTGACCTTCCAAAGTTTGTACTTTGGGCAATCAACCTTCTTATGGCCCTTCTTTTTACAGAAGAAGCACCTCATACTCTTCACGTCATGTGGGCCCTTGGCAATGCTAGATTGTTTAGTCTGAATCTATGGAGAGGGTTTAGGTTTCTTACCCTTATCCTTAAACTGTTTAGGTTTCTCCTTCCCCATTACCTTAAGTATCTGTATACAGGGCTATATAAGGAGAACTCTTAAGCTTCTCCTCAGCTGCAGCACACCGAGAAATCAGGGCATTGATGTCCCAGGCCTCATCTTGAGAGATGTATGACGTCGACAACATCTCAAACTCTCATAGGAGAGTATTAAGTGCCTGATGCACTATGAGTATGTCAAGAATGGGTACATCAAGTGCCTTCAGTTTACTTTGAAGGTAAACCATCCTGATGATGTACTCTCTGATGCCTCCTTCTCTTTTATACCTCATGGAGAATAGCTCTTTAATCAAGGTATTCTACTTTGTATAGGAAGACACCTTATATCTCTAGAAAATATTTTCCATAAACTCTTTTACTATAACTGTATCCAGTAATCCACTAAGTAGATAATCCTAGATCGACCTCTTAATAGTCAAATAACACATCCTATTTGACCGCTCCCAGATTGCCATAGCTATCTTATTAGCTTTTGAACTGACATCAGTGAGTCGAAAAGGTCTTTCTATATGCATCGCCTTATTGATGTCGGCCATCTCCAGGGCAAACTCAACATCCTTCTTCCACTTCTTGAAATTGAAACCATCCTTCTTCCACTTCTTGAAATTGAAACCAGTTAAGGTCTCAATTGTGACAACATTGTTGTTTATAAAAAAGGTGACTGTAAAACAAAAAAGACAATGTAAAGATCATCATAAATGCAGGATAACAACGATATTTAAAGCATTAAATTAGTATTTATAACAAGAATTTGATCACATATATTATGAAACACCTTTGGGTTGAACACATAATATATGTAATTAGCCTCCATATAAAAAAGTGATCAGAGTATAAACCATCAACTCTCATGACATTACCACCTTTGGGTGAATAGATCATTTAAGAAACGACTTTCTTCATCTAATGCCTTTATGTACATCTTAAACCTATGTAAGGCCAACACCTTTGGGAAGAATAACCAAACATAAGACTAGAGACATCCCCTAACATATGAGCAGAAAAATCCAAAATACTGACTTGAAAACCCACTTTGGTGACTACATCCTCATCAGTATCGTAGAAGGTCTACAAACAGAAGGGGTAGATCCTTATGTTATCCTCACATTCTATATGGGCATAATGTATGTGAAAATTAGCTATAAATGCAAAAACCAAATGCACCGTCAAATAATAACACATTGGTACTTAAAACATTGTCTTTAAACTTTATTTGAGGCTTTTATCTTAAAATTCTCAATAAGAGTGACTATCATGCTTTCTCGAACACCTAACCTACCATACGAGACATGAAACCTTCAGTGTCTTCCTTATGTACAGTTGGGAGCAAGAAAATTTGCCCAAAATTAGCTTAAAAAACTTTAAAACCTTTATCTAGAATCCAATTACCAACGTAATAAATCTAGAAAAATGAAAAAATCACTTTAAAACTTTCCCCCGACCAAAAATTGACCTAAAGGGACCCAGGATAACGTTACGGGAATTCTGAAACTTTTTCTTTTTTTCTCTGGTGCTGACGTCAGCAACACTGTAGTGCTGACGTCAACTCGACATTATAGATGCGTGTGGAAAGGGCGTCAGTGTAGTGTACGCGGGCTCATCGACGCTCCCCAAATGCATCTGCACGTGCCCTTACGTGCACAGTTCCTATTGGCGCATATGTAAAACTCGCCACCATTCGTAGACGCGCCTGTATTATGTGTCCCCATCCTTATTATCCACGTGTCAAGATAGATGGCGGGCACATGCGGCTCATGCGCCAACCCGTTCCTTAAGTCCATTACCCCGTGGAGCCACGTGGGAGGACGCAGTTGGTGCATGCAACACATGCACCAACTAAACCGCCCTCTGAAGGTTACTGTAGCATCGTCGGGTGCGTGCATTGATAGTGCAATCGCCCTCCGATATGGAGGGTGATTTTCTTCAAACTTGGGATCGATTTTTTGCACTTTTTGGCTTGTTTTTGACTCATTTTTCATAGTTAGCCTCATATATACCACTTTCTCATTATCATATATGCAAAAAAACTGAAAAACGAATAAAAAACTAATGAAAACTATAATGGATGAAAACTAAAAAATCTTCATTTTTGATAACCCGATAACGTAATCGCTCTGATACCACATGTAACACTTAGCATAGACCTTATTACGTATCTTGGATCATACATGAAAGGTTTAAAACAAATGAAATGTAGAATACCTGATTTCGGTTCCATCTCAACTTCTGAAGTAGTTTCTGTGGCCAAAATGAGCTCCAATCTTCCGAAATCTTCGTGAGAATCATTCACCGACACGTGATTAATGTCTTTTTATAGTTTTCTCAATATGTAAGCGCTCTTAATGGGTCAGAGAATCTGTATGCTTACGAATGATATGAGCAACTACAGGTGACCTTAACCTTTATATATAGCTTCTATTTCGGGCTTCCCCATCATAGGCCCAATATGGGTTTAGTCTATACTAATTGGGATCCATTTTCTTACCAAACTTTGACCTATAGATTTAGGTCATTTATTGAGTCACTTTATTACCTTTATCTGGATCAAATTACGTAACTTAACTGATAAATTATTAAAAAACCAAAAAATATACTTAATGGTTGTCTAACTTTATAAGAAATGAAAAAATTATCCACTATTGTAACAATCTGTTGCCTGCTAGGGGGTTAATATATTTCACCTCTACGTTAAATTTTTTTTCACCTTTCCATTTTTCGTTTCTACAAACTATCAACAATAGAACAATGTAATAATGATTATACTAATTCAAAAAGTGTAATAGCGGGGGATGAGTTTATTCAAGTAACTAAAGAACTAACCCAAAGAACAAAACTAAATAGTTGTGGATGAATTTACAAATATTACAACGTCTCTGGTTCATCAAACATTAATTGAATCCTTCATTCATTCTTAAACTCTTTTCCAAACATTGCCCAAATGTGTTAAACTGTTGAAAACAAGCTCAAATTGTCTTTATTCTTCATGATACCTATAGTTGCACTAGTGATATGGTCCTTCTAGTTACGTATTAATGGTTAATATAGATTTTTTGTATAGTTTTTAAAAACATGTATTGCAATTTTATCAAAGAGTCAATGTGTCATTACTAATGGTTATATGGTTAGATACCTTTTATAGCATTTTCTTCAAGCTTCTACTTATTGAAGTTGGTACAATACTGTATATATAGCTATGTTTTCATCTGTTTTCCTTTCTTTTATGTAGAATGTAAGAAGAAGGTGATCGATTATGTACATGGTATAAAAGGTATTAAAACTAAATTTACATTGTAGAAAAGCCAAGATTCAATTGGAAGTCAACTAATGGAAGGATCCAAATTCAACAACAACATAGATTTTTAAAGATCCACTCGCTCTTCATTTTTTTAGATAAACCAAGAATGCTATAAATGATTGTTCCTCCTATTGAAAACAATTATCTTTTATAAAATATATCTATGAAACTTGTATTGTGACCTAAGGTGAATTTGAAACGTAATAAAGTGAAAATTATATTTTCCTTTTTTTGTATGATTAAAATGAACATTCAAAAATATTATGAAAGTAAGAGTGTAGAAGGAGAGCATCAAAATTTATATAAAAAAATTTGCAACGTAAAAAAAAACATGAAACCAAATGTCTGTAAGATCTTTTATTAGCGTCTTAAATTACTTGAGAAGAACTAAATATGTTTTAATTTATAGAGGAGTTGAACTAAGAGTTTAGGAGTATTTAGATGCAAGTTTCTAATTTGATTATGATGATAGTAGATCACAATCAGGTTAAATTTTCACTATAATTGTTAGTGTAGCACGTTAGAAAAGTTTCAAATAACTAACCATTGATGATTTTATAATCGAGACAAAGTACATTTTAGTTTTAAAGGTGACAAAGAAAGCAATTTGTGTCAAGAAGTTCATTGCCAACTTGAAGTGGTTTCTAGCATTATTAAGCCAATAGTATTGTACTGTGAAAATAACGGTGCCATTGTACAAGCAATGGAACCAAGGTCTCATCGACAGTCTAAATATGTACTTAAGAAGTTTCACTTGATCATAAACATAGTGGCGCAAAAAGAAATTACATTATAACATGTTCCCATTAAAGAGAATCATGCAAATCTACTTACTAAGTCATTGTCCCAAAAAGAGACATGATCAACATATAGATGGATATGGTATTAGATACATAAGCAATTTATTTTAGTGTAAGTGGGAAGATTATTAGTTTATGCCCCTACAACAAATCAATGTTTGAAATTTAATATATGATATTATTGTTTTAATTAATAAAGGGACTCTTTACTTTATGCATTTTGTTAATTATATTTGATATTTTAATAATAAATCTTTGAAATGATTGTTGTCCAATTAAAGTTATTAAATTTGATTTTCAATTATATGCTATTCCTAAATTGTTTTTGATTGATTTCGATCATAATTAAATTATGTTAGAAATTATAAATATAATAAGATTAAATTATTTTTTATGAGATCAAAATTTTTTGAAATTTAAATCTTTCAATTACATATTAAGTGCACATTAAGAATGTGATAGTTTCCTTTCATTATTTAAGAATAAAATCAAAGTTTTGTTTATTATATGGCTTGTTGAGCAAATTGAAGACCACTTTAATCCTAACATGTTTTATCTTAAATTAATAGGTCCTACTTATCTAAATATATATGATTTGGATGAGCAAACTCATGATCATATATATTTAATAGGGTTAGGAATAATATATATGTATATGATATATTTTGGTAAAGGGTTGTCACGTAATGGATCTAGGAGTCACATAAGATATGATTGATAAAGTTATTATCTACATTATTTAAATTTAATTGGTTTGTTGAGCAAACTCCAGATCAATTATTTTTAAATGGGGTCCTAGCCCACTAAGAAATTATTTGATAATTTCTTGATTTAATACGGAGATTTATTATTTTGAATAAAATAGTGGGAGTAATCAAGTATTTATTAAAGTCCTTATTTTATTTAATTTTTTGATATAAAATAAAACTTGCTTCTTTTATGTCTTTCAATTATTAAATTAGAAAATAAGTATAAATTTGACATTGAGGAGCATCATGAATGCGGACTGACTTCTCGGACTGGTTTTAAAACAGGAAGGAAAAGAAGTTCTATGTTCTTAACACTCCTATACCACTAGAGCCTAGTTCAAATGAGACTGATAAGGCTTGGAAGAGATATAAATGTTATATTTTTTATGATGAGCAAGCTACATGCAAGACGGCAGAAGGATCTTCAGTGAACCTACACATGCTGAAGATGATTGGGTATATTGAAAAATGAGCACAATTAGTTTTTTTCATGGACCATGAGTTGAGCATTGATATGGTGCTGCAATCTCTCAATTCAAGCTTTTCACTCTTCCTTATAAACTTCCACATGAAGCAAAAGGATATGTCATCACCCAAATTACTGACTATGCTCAAGATTACGGAGCAATGCCTTAAGAAGGAACCCAGTTCTATTATTATTGTGGATTTTTTAAGAGCAAGAAAAAGAGCTCTAAGAACAATAACAACAAGAAATAGAAGGTTCCTGCTAAAGTAGTAAAGTCAAAAGGTGGTGTCAAGAAGAAGAGCAATGACAAGGGCTATCCTTTCACTATAGAGTCAATAGACATTGGAAGAGGAACTACCGAACTTATCTTGCTATCCTGAAAGATAAGAAGCTTAAGAAAGCTGTCTCTTTAGATATAGATCAATCTTTCTACTTTTGTTCCATATTCCTAGGTATTAGATACTGGATGTGGTTTTCATATATGTGATAACATGCAAATGTTATCATAGAGTAGATCATTAAGGAAAGGTGAAATAGACTTACGAGTGGGTATAGAGCAAGAGTTGCTATATTAGTTATAGAAACTTATAGTATAACCTTGCCTTCCAGCGTAAAACTAGAATTGAATACTTTTTTTATATTCCAATTGTTATAAGAAACATCATTTCTATTTCTTATTTAGATTTGAATGGATTTGTCTTTATTATTAATTTTTTTTATAAAGATGATGTTTATTATGAATCTAGATTACTTACAAATAGTTGGTATGAGTTATATCTTGAAAGGATAATTCTTAACATAAATAATAGGAAAAGAAAGTTAGGTGACCAAATTCCATCTTATTATAGCATTGTAGATTAGGTCATATCAACGAAACTAAAATCACAAAGTTATATAAAGAAGGATTTTTAGATCCTTTTGATTATGAATCGTATGAAACTTGATAATCTTGTTTATTAGAAAGGTTGACCTAACTACCCATTAGTGGAAAGGGAGAACTAGCCAGTGAATTATTAGAGCTAATAAATTCAGATTTATGTGGGCTTATATCTACTACTGCTAAAGGTGGATTTTTATAATTTAATACTTTCATAGATGATCATTCTATATATGGTTATGTGTACTGAATGAACATAAGTCTGAATCATTTAAAAAGTTTAAAGAATTTAAACTTGAGGTTGAGAAACAAACTGGTAAAAGTATTAAGACACTTAGATTAGATCAAGGTGGCGAATACTTCAACTATGATTTTCTTAGTTACTTAAAAGAGAATGGGATTCTCTCATAATGGAGTCATCATGGAACTCCACAACATAACGAAGTATTTGAGAGGAGAAATCATACTTTATTACATTTCATAATGAGTCATGTAGTCCTTCCTATCTCCTTTTGGGGATATGCCATTGAAACTGCTGCTTACCTTCTAAACAGAGTTCCATTTAAATTGGTTGACAAGACATCATATGAGATATAGAATATTAGAAGACCAAGGTTGTTAAAGATTTAGGGATGTAATGCTTATGTGAAGCTGCAATATCTGATAAGTTTTAAGCTAAATAACATAAATGCAAATTTGTCGGGTATTTAAAAGAGAGTATCAGATATCAATTTTACCATCCTCTTTAGCAAAAGGTGTTTGTTTTAAGAAATGCTAAATTCTTAGAAAGAGAATTTTTTCTCAAAGAAAGTAGTGAGAGTGAGGTAGAACTCAGAGAAGTTTAGGAGCCACAAATTAACATCAAGATGGAACAAGAACCTCAAATTGATAATATGATGTATAACTAAGTGTTTAAAATACATATAGTCCATGATGCACTAGTAGGATATTTCTTCCGCTATTGGATTAGATCTACATATTAAAAAAGGGAAGGATAATGTATCACTCATACATGATGAGCCTACTACTTTTAAAGAAGCAATGTCTGACATTGATTCTTTAAAATGGCATTAAGCCATAAGATCTAAAATGGAATTCATGTGCACTAACCAAGTATGGACTTTGGTGGATGCGCTTGATGGTATTGTACCTATAGGATGCAAGTGGTTTTTTAAGAGAAAAAATGACATGGATGGTAATATACATACATACAAAGTAAGGTTAGTGGCTAAAGGTTACAAAGAAAAACAAGGAGTTCATTTTGATGAAACCTTTTCACCAGTAGCTATCTTAAAATCCATAAGGATCTTATTAGCTATAGCCACATATCATGATTATGACATCTGGCAAATGGGTGTTAAAATAGCATTTCTCAATGGGAATTCACAGGAGGATGTGTATATGTCATAATTTGATAGTTTTGAATCCAAGATTTCATAATCAAGTATGTAAGTTGAAAATTTCTATTTGTGGACTTAACCAAGCATTACGAAGTTGGAATATCCATTTTGAAGAGATAATCAAAAAGTTTGATTTTTTCAAAAATGTGGATGAACCATGTTTCTATAAGAAAGTTAGTGACAGTGTAGTCATTTTCCTAACGTTATATGTGGATCATATATTGCTAATTGGAAATGACATACCAATGCTTCAGTATGTAAAGATTTGATTATCTAAGAACTTCTCCATAAAGGATATGAGAGAAGCACCCTATAAGCTAAGAATAAAGATCTATAGAGATAAATAAAAGAGGTTTTTAGGCTGATGCCAATCCACATACATAGACAAAGTGCTAAAAAGGTTTAACATGGAGAATTCCAAGAGGTGATTATTACCAATGTCGTATGGGATTTCTCATTCACAGATTATGTGTTATAAGATATAAGAAGAGAGAGATAAAATGAATTGTGTTTCATATGCTTTAGTAATTGGATCAATTATATATCTGATGTTATGTGCTAGCCTAGATGTATCTTATGTTATGAGCATAACAAGCAGGTTTTCAAGCCAATTCGTGTGAGTGTCACTAGATGGCTATGAAAAACATCTTAAAGTATTTAAGAAGCACTAAAGATGGTTTCTTGGTCTATAAAGGAATTGAATTGAGAGTTTGAAGATATTTAAATGCTAGTTTCCAATCAGATCCTGATGATAGTAGATCATGGTCAGGGTTTATCTTCACTCTAAATGGTGGTGCGGTAAGTTAGAAGAGTTCCAAATAGTCAACCATTGTAGATTCAACGACCAAGGTAGAGTACATTTTAATGTTAGAGGCAACAAAAGAACCAGTTTGGATTAAGAAGTTCATCATTGAAATTATAGTGGTTCCTAACATTATTGAGCCTATGGTGTTATAATGTGACAACAATGGCACTATTACGTAAGCAAAGGAACCAAGGTCTAATCAACAATACAAACATGTACTCAAGAAGTTTAATTAATTAGGGAGATGGTGGAGTAAAAAGACATAACATCGGAGCAAGTTCCTACTGAAGAGAATCTTGTAGATCCGTTCACTAAGCCATTGTCTCAGAAGAGACGTGATCGACATATAAATAGATATAGTATTAGGTGCAAGTGGGAGATTGTTAGTTTATGTCCTTACAACCAATCGATTGGTTACAATTTGATGTATGACGTTATTATTTAATTAATAAAAGGCATTCTTTATCTTTATGTATTAAGTTAATTACATTTGATTTTTTTAATACTAAAGGTAAAATTCTTGAAATAATTACTATGTAATTGAAATTATGATGAGATCATAATTATGAGATTTAATTTAATTTACATTTATGTATTATTCCTAAATGTTCTAAGTTATAGTTTCATCCAGAAAGGATATTGATGAAACGGTAGAACTAGCGCACATAATATTTCTTTCTTATGAAGAAAGTAATTAATCTCATAAATTAAAGTATAAAGATACTTAAACTAATGTGTTTGTGCTCATTAGAGAGTAAATCACTTAATTGACCTTACTATGAAGATCCCAAATAGAATATTACTTATGTATCTGTGGGTTTCCTTATAATGATAATTGATCCTTAGACTTAAGATTACTAAGTTATCTTATAGGAATTACTATATTTTGATGCTACTTATGAACTATCTTAGGATAATTTAATCAGTAGTACGTGGATGTAGTATGAACCATATGAAGATAGTTAAGTCAATAAAGGATTCGTTACTCTAAAGTAATTAGAGACAATATTCTACTGTTCATGATTAGTAGTGATTTATCGAATTCTCTAGCTAGAGTGAATTGACATTTGGAAAGGTGTTTTAGGATACCAATTATAAATAAATTACTAATTAGCAAGAACAAACATAATTGGATACAAAAAGAGTAGACACTATATCCATACTCTGTCCAATTGGAGCATTAGATGACAAAATGATTAAATTATACATCATAACTATGAATGGATAGGTTAAGTCAAACCACTTTGACATTCATGATATTTGGGTGGCCACGACATGTTGCTAAACATCAATCTTGATCTATGATTATAAATCGTTTAAGTGGAGAATTAAAGATAAATTTAAAAGATTTTTAATTTATCTTATTCTAATTATGAATTAGAATTAGAATTTATAATCATTGTTAATATATTAGGAACCTAAAGGGTCATACATATAGTGCAATTCAAAAGAGAAAAAGTTTGAGAAACTTTAGGAATCAAATATGAGATATTTGGTTTTATTAAAATTAAATTAAGGGTTACTTACCAAAAAAGCTCAAACTTTCGTCAATTTTTCAATTATAGCCTGAACTTTAAAAAGTAGCAACAAAATGCCCAAACTTTCAATTTTTTCAATTCTAACCCAAACTTCAAAAGTGGCAATAAAATATTCAAACTTTCAATTTTCTTCAATTCTAGCCCAACTTTATCTGTTGTTCTCCCGATGACCTCAGTCCTTTATTTTTCGTTTGTTCTTCTGACACTCCAAACTACTCTCACATTAGAACGTACTACACCAATAAGCTCTTTATTTTTAGTTTATTCTCCTAATGCCCATAATGTGAGGGTGTTAGGGCTATATAATCTGAAAATTAAAGGGTGAGTGTGTTGACAGAACAAATTGAAAATGAAGGAAAAAAAAAACTAAAATCAAAGCGTACGGTCATCGGGGCTTTGTAATTTGATTTAGGTCATTTTTAAACAACGATGTAGTTTCATTAATCTTCATTTATTATGTTAATTTTGACTGATGTGTATTAATAGTTAAGATTTCTGAAACATGTGACAAGTCACGTCAACAAACTTAACGGAAATACTAACATTAGGCTAGAATAGAGTTGAAAAAATTGAAAGTTTAAACATTTTATTGCTACTTTTTGAAGTTTCAACTAGAATTGAAAAAAAAATGAAAGTTTGGGCATTTTATTGCTTTTTTTTTAAGTTGAGGTTATAATTGAAAAATTGACGAAAGTTTATTCTTTTTTGGTAATCAACCCTTAAATTAATTATAATTAAAGTTAGAATTTAATTATAATTGATGCATTTAATTTTAATATAAATTGATTTAATTATCAAGTTTGAGAAACTTTAGGGATCAAAAATTTGATATTTTATTTTATTAAAATTGTTAATTATAATTAAAGTTTGACTTTAACTATAACTGAGCTATTTAATTTTAATAAATATTTAAAAACCTTTATGCTTTTCTTATAAATAGGGAATTAGCATAAGGGAGCTAGCATTCTTGCTTTTTCTTCTATGAGTTGAAAAACTACTCTATGGATATTGTTAAAGGTTGGACACATGAACAACTTGTGATTGATACATCGAAAAGCTTTTGAAAAGATTTCAACAAAAAAATCAAATCAGGGACGATTTTTTATTTTATGATTCGATTTAATTATTCAAGTTATTTAATTATCGAAATCCGATTGAAAACTATAAAAATTTTATTTTTTTCGTTATGCCCATGATTCAATCATGGTTGGTTTTCAAAAAATATGTCATGCATTTATAGTTAGGAGATTACATAATACATATACGTGTGAAATTCCTAATAATTCCATTTGCTACTCGAATTGATAATTTGAAGTAAATTGAGAATCATTAGCTAATGATTGAGAACTAATATGATTGGACTCAAAAAGAGTAGAGATTAATTCCATGCTTTGTCTAATCATGCATGGAAAGGATAGTCAAAACTATTTTGACATTCTTAAATATTTGGGTGGTCATGATACGTTGCAAGACGCAAATCTTGATGTAATGCCGGACTTTCGGAGCCCTTTTGTGTTGTACTATATTTTGAGATACTACTATATATTGATATATACATATGGATTTATATGAGATCAAAGATATATTTAAGTCATTTGGGTGTATATGTTAATGATTTATAGTGTTATATGCCCTTATATGAACTTGGAATTCATCGGTAATGCGGAATCTTGGAGATTTCCGACATATGAGTTTTTAAGTGGATAAAACTGAGTCCATTGGATGGATATGACCATGGTGGGTAAATTAAATGAGTTCTAATGCCTTAGAGGGGATTAGACATGATTT
>JANITX010000003.1:26040261-26053367 GCA_027564395.1 Erythroxylum ulei
AATAGCAATTTGCAGTATCAATTGTCCTTAGAAAAAATTATAATGCAATTAATATCAATTTGTAACAATTTTACTAATAAATTGCAAATAATATGAGCTCACTATAAGGAATTAATTTAAGCACAAAAAATCATAAATTAGGAGTCAAAAAGTACATTAACGGTTGTGAAAGTGCAGTCAATTTATAAAATAACTTAGGCTCAATCAATAACAAATCAAAGTAATGAATAAGAATGGAACATCTAAATGATAAATAAGATTTAGATGAAGCATCCACCCTATAATAATTATATGTTTGGAGTTACCTCAATTCAATTATTAACCCTAGTTTTCTAGACCAGTAGTAGTTCCAAAGTTACAACCATATTCTTTCTTAAGACATATAGCCCATGTCCTTAAGTTAAATGATTAAATTCCTTTTTTGATCAAAACTCCTATGAATGCCTTAGCTAATTTTATAAGTTCTTAAAATAGATTTGACTTTATCCCAGAAGATTTATATAGTTTATTCTCTAAAATTCCTACAACTCTTAGTAATTATGCTATGATCTATCATCAATACATACATATGATTTCTTAATATTTATATATGAAATTCAAAATTGAATTAAAATGTTAGTATATTTCTATGCAATCATAATAAGTAATCATGAATAATTTGCATTAAAACTTATATCTCTTATTAAATCAAATAATCAATATAAAATAATATTCATAAGTTTCATCCCATCTAGATCTTTTCTAATTTAGGTCATATTAAGGTACAAAAATTCAATAGCAAATAAGAAAGAAAGCATGATGGAAGAAATCACTCTTATTGATTCTTAAGATCTTGAAGTTCGTTAGTTGAATCTTCTTTATCTCCAAGGTTGCTCATTTATTATTCCAAAATGCTCTAGTTTGTCTCTTTTGGGCTTATCTTTCATCCCCTAACCCTCTTTATCCTTTTTAAGCATAAAAACTTATAATTTTTGTAAAAGTTACCACTAACACGAATATATATTAGATATATATTGCTTATTAACTCAATAGAACCTTAAATTGCAAATCTAAGCATTTTTCTTTAGAACATCGGTTTGAACATCATGAACGTAGATTTATGATTAGGTTATGTTGTTCATATGGAAAATTCTTAAAGAAAAAAATGTACCAATAATGAACATGTGTCTATATTTGACCTGTGCTTTGAGAATATAAGTCCACATCTGAACTATGTTCTCCTAAAATCATGCCAAAACTTCTTCAACTTGACTCCAACTTCTTAGAAACCATTCTTTCTTTATTTAAAAGCTAAAATAAGGTATATAAATAAATATGGCCATATTGAGTACCAAATCCAATAAAATCATCCAAACATAAGCAAAATACTCGTAAAACATGCTAACAATATAACCTATCAAATTCTCCCAAACTTAAGCATTTGTTTTTCCTTATGAAGATCAGTTTCATCACTCTTAACTTAAATAGGTGACAAATCCAAAAAAGAATTTAAATCATTTATATCAAAAAAAATTCATTATTCATTCGATTGCAATGTCAATCAAATTGCTAGGTATTTAGTTATTTATTTCAAATCATAAATCAATTCAATTCAAATCCACAATCCTTTAAACTTTAATTTAATCTATAAAATTTAACCTAATGTATAAAGTTAACATACATGAGAAATATTCATCAACATGCAGACATTTTCATAACCTTTATTGTTGGAAAGGTAAAGGACTAACTTTAAATCAAAATAGGAGCATTTAGAGGCCTGTTTGAAAAGCCAACTAACCTTTTAAGTGAAAGTAAACAAATTATCATAAATACTCTTAGTAACTCAATTAGATCACTATTTCAAATGGCTACTAGCATCACTTTTTAACCTAACCTTTTTACTTAGGTTAAAGTAAGCATATTGAATTTATTTAATACTCACTTAGCAACACATTTTTTTTGTCCATGGGATACTAAAAGTTCTTTAAAATAATTCACTTCTAACTCAATTATATGTCTAAATTATACAAAAAAAAATATTATAACAAGTATCCTTTTTCAAAATTAATGAAGCAAATTAAAATTAACTTAATCATTAATGCTCATGAATATTTGCCTAAACAATTTAAATCATAATACGGTCTAAACTTATAATAAATTATCTTAATCAATATTCTTTCAAAGTTAAAAATTTTCTAATAATTATTTTTATTAAGCTAATTATAACAAAATTGATAAGCATAATTAATTAATTGCCTCCCTACATTTGATTTGTATACTGTCACTAATGTACATGACTTACAATGATAGAGAAAAGTAAGAAAGTAAGTTATAAGAGGGAAATTAGGATAGTTGGTACTTATATGATAATAAAGAATGTAGGTATTATCCAATGGCCCCAATAATCCTTAATCTTTAATTCTTCTTTAGGGGTTCTCAATTGCTAGCTCACTCTGTGTAGATATGTTGGGATGCTCTGTAATATATGGAAAAACATAGATTTGTGTTGGTTGTGTATTGCCTATATAAACTATAAAACTTAACCAAATCTTATCTTATGTAAGATAATCATGATCTTATTATGAAATAACATCAAAATATACTTAAATTCATTATTTTAAAACTAATTTTAAATTAAAACATATATAACAAAACCAACATCAAGTAAAAACACAATAAAACTAATGATAAAGATCCTAAAAGTTGCTGAATTGAAACAAAAACTCATAAATCATTAGGTTGCCTCCTAACAAGTGCTTCTTTATAAGTCTTTTATCTGGACTTCTTCTTAAGCGTGTCATTTATCTAAGATCCTTGACTGAAGGCTTGTTTATACTCTTGGTCCTTTAATCTCTTCAAAGTTCTTCTTCCTAGTCATAGGCTTATTAGCTTCTGAATATGCTACATGCTCTATTAGAAGAGGATTGTTCATCTCTTCTTCTTATCCTTACATAATACAAGTCACCAATTGATCATGGTGATCGTTTCTTATACAATATAAGAAAATTCAATACCAATCATATCTATAGAAAAACAAGTATCATCTTTGTCAAGTGAATGTCACATGGATTTAAATATCTTAAAACCTACTTCCTCATCCTCCACCCTTAGGATTAATTTCCTATCATACATATCTATCACGGTTTTAGTTATAGCTAGGAAAAGGTTGTCCTAGGATCAAAGGAACCTCTACATCATTCATCATATCCATAATCACAAATTAATCAAAAAGATAAAATTGTCAACTCCCTAACTAGAACATCTTTTTTAATACCCCTAGGATACTTAATTGACTTATCTACTAATTAGAAGCTCATATTATTTGGTTTAGGTTTACCCAACCCAAACTTCAAATTAATACTGGCGCCTACGTCTACTAATTGACAAACTACCAATATTATATGGGGTATTATAACTCCATAGATCCTTCATTTTTTGGGGTAGCTAATTATACAAGATGGTAGATTCTCCTCATTTAACATAACCATCAACAACTCCTCTAGTCTCTTTTTATCATAAAGAAGATCCTTTAAAAACTTTTCATACTATGGCATATGTGAAAGAGATTTAACAATAGGAATATTAAGATGTAATTATTTAAAAAATCTCTAAAGACTTATCAAATTTATCTTCCTTTCTATTTATCTGAAGTTTGCTCAAGTATAGAATTTTTGGCTTCTACTCTCTGACCAATTTCTCATTTGACTCCTCTTCTTTCTCTTTTTCCATGTCTTCTTCTTCTTCTTTTCTTTTTTCTTTTTTTTTTTTTTTTTGCATCACAACCTTTTCCTCCTTTTCTTTCTCTTTTCCTTTAACTTTTAACTCCATGGTATTCCTCAAAGTCACTGTGTTAACTTACTCACTTGAGTTTAGCTCATTGTTGTTAGGTAAAGTATCTAGCTTCCTTTTAGAGACAAGCTTAGCAAGTAATCCAATTTGAATTTTAATATAGTAGCTGATAAGATATAAGTATTTATTCAATACTTATATCTTATCATGTTTATTCCTACGCCTGAATATCTTACACCAATGTTCTTAATAATATTTCTCATTGAACACTTGTTACTACTAGGAAGGTGGTGGTCATTATTAAGGAATTATGAATCCAGTTCTGCAAGCTAAAATAGGTAGAAATTCCTCTCTTCTATTTGCACTTGGTCGTGTAACCCACCTAGTGGTGAGGAGTTAGTTCGATTCTAATGTGATAAAAAGGTACAGTAAATGTGGCAAAAAGGACATGGTTAGAAGGATATCCTAGTTGTACCTGCTAATCTAAGTCTGTTGTCCTTGGGCATATTTATAGAAATGGTAATAGGTGTGTCGATTGGCTTGCAAACTATGCAGAGTAGTTTGCGATAGGCCCTGTTTATCTAGATACTACATCTATTGAGTGCCAATTTATTCTTCTAGAGGATATATTGGGACATCATCTTCTTTGACTCATTTTGTAATCTATTTTTTTTCCTCTTATCAAAAAATTTGACTCATTTTGTAATTTGTTTTTTCCTCTTATAAAAAAAACAACCCACGTAAATAAGAAAAGGTAATTTCATTTTTGTTCCTTTCTGATTTTGTCTAATTTTGAGATATACATCCGTAGGGAATTATATTATAAAAGGACTTAAAGAGTGTCTTATTAGAAAACTTGAGACTAAACATATACAGCAAGCGACAAACGGTTGTTCGCTTATACTGAAGAAAGATTACAGACAGGGTTAATTCACTCATCCACATGACCACTAAAATGATTAAAGGGATTTGTTCTGCTGCAACCACGTTGGTAAGTACTAAAAACATGAGGCATTCCAACTTCGCTATGTACATATGCCACAAAGGATGTTAATGAGAAACACTTTGAAAAGATAAATTAAAATAATGTTATCACTGTACTGGAAGGAAAAAAAAAAACATTATCCTCACCTCTCAAACCCACGTTTCAAATTGGATTATTTTTTAATATAAAATTTTGACCTTCAAAACTGGACTCAGTTTGAATTTGAAATCTACGGCAGAGGCATTACAGCTTGGCTGACATAAATTCAGTAATTATAAATAATATCATTTTGAGTAAAGCTGAGTCATTTTTTAAATTTTATTAAATTAAATTTGAAATTCAAAATTGGACTTCGGACTCCTTAAGTTTAATTAAGGTTGGGTTGGGGTCGATCTCAGAGTCTTGGACCTGTTTAAACCTTAAACAAAATAACCTACCAATGTCATCCTAATTTTCATGCCAACAATCATCTTTCTTAATAGTTATTAAATAAGGCCCCTTTGAATCTTAAAGACTTCAGTCGTTTTATTCTCCAAAAATAAAGTCAATCTATACTCCAACATATGATTTTATAGGGTCAGTTTAGCAGGAACAGATCTTCTATTCTAATTAACATATTCCTACTCTGTTTCATATCATCCCATCTTCACATTTATCTAGCAACTAAAAAATGTATGAATAAAATGGTATGAAACATAATATTAACAGAAAATCTCATCCCCACTCTAGCTTCAATAGTTCAAGCCCAGGCTTGGATATCACAATCCCACGAATTACTTCACACTTTCCGCCCACATACCCACAGAAATCATACCGTGACACTCTTCAAATCATCAAAGATATTACTTAAGTCTTAAAGCTTTTTGTATTAGGATATTTTATCTCTTATGAAATAGAATCTGAGGTAAATAATTGAGATTTATTGTTGACATGTTTTAGTGAGATGATTTATTATTATTTGTAGATGATATATTCTTATATATTACTTATAGATTTTAGAGATTTACTAATAGTTGAATTAGTTATAGAGTCAGCTATAAATGGCTGTAACTACTTCGCCAAATAATAAGGAAACATTACATATCTCTAGTCAAGTGCTCTTGCTTTTTCACATGACGAAAACAGCCATGAGTACTGGCTCAACAAAATATCATATTGATATGCCTCTACAAATTCATTAAAGTGTAACCAACCTACATCTTTAACATCCATCCAATAACGATTCTTCCTCTTAAAATTCACGAGTTCAATGGGAAGAACTATTTTCAATGGTTACATATGTGAAGATGGCAATTATGAGAGAGAGAACTTAGGTGATCTTACCATGGAAGTACTACAACCTGCATCAAATGATCCATCTTTTAAAAAGAAAAAAAGGCGTATTGAAAGTTCTCTCGTCATAGCATGGATCATCAGTTCTATGCAACCAACAACTGGGAAGCTTCTCTTCTTTTCTTACCAGTATACCAATAACCACTGTACATCTCAAATATTTGATTTTGAAGATAAGACTTTGAAAATCCAATCAAGCTGAGCGATGGTACCACTCATTATAATGACCAACCAAATGGATTAAATGGTTACTTCTTATCATTCATCTCTCGATTTTATACTTTTTGAACTTCCATATGGGTATCCACGAACCATTCCATGTGTCATAGTCCGTTGGGATTCCAATAACTTGGGTATGGATCAAGCTTTCATTGACGTAGAAATTTACTTCCAAGTGGTTCAATTCCGTTTGAGGAGAGCTAAAAAAAGAATGAGGGAATACACTAACAAGAAAACAAACTGGTTTACAATCACTGTGTTTTTGTTAAGTTGTAGTCTTATAAACGACGTATCAGAGGAAGGAGGTCTAGTCAGAAACTCTCCCCTCCTCTTCTTGGGCCTTACAAAATATTGGATAAAGTTGGATCGAAGGAGGCCACATATGAACTAGAATTATAACCAGAAGTACTGATACAACTTGTGTTCCATGTTTCTCTCAAGTCAAAAAACATGTTGATTTAGTTGTTATTGCTTCTAACATTCTAGTTACATAGGCATCTGATGATCACCATCCTGTAAAAATGATAAGAAGACATCTTTTCAAGCGAAGAAACAAACTAGCCACACAACATAATTCAATTGTCTTATGCATCTTTGAACGAGTCAGATAGGAATTTCATTTGGTATGCAACAAAGGTTTCTTACCTTGTGAACAAGGTCCTGAAGGCGTAAGCATTGATACGAAGTATTTGAAGTAGCTAAACTAATAATTCAAATGCACCGTTTCATTTAGCCATTATATCTGTCTTTTTAAAATCTTTTTGAGTATTAAGAACACTATATTTTGTTGTTTAGACTATTGTATATATCCATAATGTACTTAACTGTGTGGTTACATGAAAAAATAAATAATTGTTGATGTTAATCCATATGATCAGTGTTTCTTCTTCTTTTTTTTAATTTATATTCCAAAATTTTCTTAAAAACTTATCTATTGTACACTCAAATGATAACAAATATGGCTTCTATCACTATTAAAGAGAAGTTTGGGCACATCACAAAGTCCAGTGCCACGGTTAGGTATTATTTATCCTAACCCGTGCACGCTACACTTTGTAACTCATGCATTGTGTCCCTAGAGTTTAACAACGGGTAATTCTCCCTATCCTACACCAAATTATACATCCTGAGAATCAAATCCATTCTCCTACATTCATCGGTATATCTTTTGAGTTACAGTTTTTTTTTTCAAATTTTAAGGTTGCGAACAAGAACAAAGAAGATATAAAAAACAAACAGAAATAATATCCTTGAATTCGAGTTTTTAAGCAATCTTAATATGACTCGATTAGCATTGAAATCCTATTAGCGAGTAAACATTAATGCCAATTTTAGCATTATCCCTTTTCCAAACCGCCAAAGATCGCCACGAACTGGTCGTTTTCCACTATTGTTAACTTACGACCATCTAAATCGAATGCTCATCCCGACATTGAAAACCAGGAATCAAGAGTGTACAATCATCTTTATCACCACAAGAAAACAAAAGGGTACAAACCACTATTGTTGGCCGCGTTATATTAGGCATTTTATTAGTTATTTTCTTCTTCATTACGAGTTCTTAAAGGAGACACAACAAAGGTGATAAAAGAAAACCATGACCACATGACCATGACAGTTGTAATCATGATTATTTTTGTTAATTAGAGCCAAAAACTATTTGGATGTCGGCAAGTTATTTACATCCGTTGGATCTTAATCTCGCCATTTTATTCATGATAATCATTATTTGAGCGTCATCTATTTCTATTAATTGATTATAATGGTCATTGTTAGGTGATGTGGAATTGATGAAAATATATGCCGGCACAGAAACGTACAGATATCCACGCATCTATAATAAGGCTAAGGGGATGGTTTGCCGTCATGCCTAGTCAATTCCATGAACACTAAGTAGGCCTACGTGTATATCTGAAACTTCAAAACCTTCTCATTAATTTAAGCATCCTTTGGCATTTCTATATATCTAGTACAGGTATTAACTGCAATATATAAAGTCTGAAACATAAGAGATTTCTTGAAGGTCATCTCCTACATGTGATGAAATCCCTTTACTCGTTTAGATACTATCTGTTAAAGACACGAGAATTAAGCAAAAATATTTCATTACCATATTGCACAATGCAATAAGATTTCTGTCAAAAGTATGGGCATTTCAAAGTTTGGTCAAAGCAGTAAACATTATGTTTGTATCAGGAAGATCCTTAGAGATAAACCGCCATTTCTACTTGATAATCCTGGAGATAATTAACCGTTTATTGTAATGAACAATTCGGCATCATTTCAATTAACTGTTCAGGTTAATAACATTGATCTTCCTCTTTCTGGAGCTAATTTAATGCTGCTTTGGGTTATGCCATTTTCCTTTGCCATCTTGGCTATTTTCATGTCAACTTGTTTAGAAATAAAGATGCAGTAGAAGTAATTAGGCGGTAATTCATAATGCAAATCTGACTCTGCACCCATCCTAAACGCACAATTTTCACAAGCAAGATGAAGGAAAAACAAACATCTTTATACATTTGTAGTTTTTTAGTAAACCAAATTACCTTATATAGACATAATAGCTCAACGAAGTCCCTGGCAAACCATAGTTTGGAAGAGGAAAAAAAAAAGTAATTAATTGCCAAGTGTCTTTCGAACAAAGAAAATCGTAAGATGTGCAAAATTATCTTTTAAGAAGGAACTAAATGTCCCACATGTAAAATTTCATTTAAACTAACTTGATTAAGCACATTACATTACTAGTGGTTTGCAAGGACAAGCAAAGTCATGACCACTCTCCATTGTCTTTATGAAAATTGAATTTAAATAATTAAATAACTGATTTAGAAGTTTTTTTTAGTTGAGTTATAGCACGAAGTCAATTGATGTGGGGATATTTGAAATTTATGAATTTAGATAAAATGATGAGTTTCTAATCCCTTAATTTTAAATTCGAAAAATCCACTAAATTGTGTTTGAGGCTATTTTACTATATTTTCTACCTTTGTTTTGTTTAACAATTAAGTTTAAATAACAAAAATAGAGCATTTTAAAAATAATATTGTTTTCCTTTATTAAATGAAGGGGTGTTTGTGGATGTTAAAATATGAAATAAATAGAAAGATAACAAAAAAAATTATGTAATTTGATATAGAAAACTACTCAAAGGTAGCAATAGCAACATAATGCTTGCATTTTTCTCATTAAATATATGCGTATTTATTACATAATACGAGAAGCCCTACTTTTACGGAAGAATGATGTACTTCATATTAAATAATGATATCTCTTGATTTACATAATAAAGTCGGATTCTAGAATTAATTCCAACTCTAAGAAACCAAAGATGATTACAATCAATGTTCAAAAATTCTAACAATGGACTAAAGAATCTTATTAAGATCTCTTCTGAAATTTTTCAGTAGTTATCAAATTCATTTCTTTCAAGAATTGCAATATTTTCAGGATGGTCAAATACTATATTTAATTTTAAAAAATCAAAAGATTTTGCAAATCCCTCAACATATATAATGTATTCATACCAAACGATTCCTAAGGTAGAAACCCTTAGATTTCTATGGGGGGGGGAGGAGCTGATCTACCAATGTAAAGTCACGTTATTTTATATGCATAATAAATCATATAAAAACGCTATTCACTAATAGACCCTTAAGATTTCCGCCATCTCTATTAATCAAGGTATTTCTTTTAAGTTTATACGCTTCTAACTTGATATTATGCCACATAACATCCTTGATAAATGGTATTAGCGATACTTGTGCATGAATGATGAGAGTAGATATAGCAACTCTACAGAGTTTAGGCACTTATTGACTATGGATACTTACACTTCCTATTAACAACCCCTTACTAACTGACTGTTACAAAACTTATATCTGATAACATTTCTATTAATTTAAGAGGGCAAAAGTCACCAAGGAAAATAAAGTTATTGGTCAACTTTTAAAATAAAATAATTAATGAAAGCTGAAGCACATGGGGCATAACTCTACAAGACAAATCAAAGCAAGCTTTTTTTTATTCAGAATTTTCTAGACAAAGTAAACACTATAAATTTTTTGTTTATAAGTTATTGTGTTTTCGGTGGCTCAATATTTTTGGTTAACATGAGATAAACTGGAGGGTAGAAGTCATTAGTATCAAACAGCAATAATATTAGTTTTATGATCTACTTAACGGATACGGTACTCTTGTTGAAATTTTACTTGTATCAAATTCATTAAGCTATTTCATATGCGTGAGGCTCACATATGCGTCTTCTGTAGATGGAAGCAGAGGCACTGCATGTCCTATTATGATTAGGGTCAGAAAAAGAGAACCTGTAGTCTGCCTTTGGACACAACACTGATATGCCAAAAAGTTTAATGCGAGATTAGTGGTCATGGCGGTGCATGAGATCCAATAATTTTTAATGCCGGGAAGTGTACTAGGAGACAACAACATGCATAAGCAAGAAAGGTTGTCGGTGGTGTTTTACAGAAAGAAGGATATTGTTGATCCAGTGATCACGCGTACAATTAATCTTTAACATAACTTTCCTCATCAACAAACAAAGTGTAATGTGTAGCTTTTGTTTCTTGCTCTGTAGAACGGAGACATTTTGTTTTATACGGGTTTGCTAGGTTGCAAAGTCATTTTAGCTACTTTTCCAACTCTATAGCAAATTTTTATTTATAGAAAATCCCCGAACATATGGTTCTTATTGTGAGTTCATGCTAGGAACAATACCTTTGAATGTTGTATGCATTCACTGGAGACCTCGCACCGAAAAAACTTTGGAGCTGTGACATTCATGGGGTCAATACAAAAGCGAAAACAAGAGGGAAAAAGAAGGAATCCAATACAAAAACGAAAACAAGAGGAAAAAAGAAGGAATCCCTTCTGCTACAAGTTGCTTTAATTTGTTTTTAAGGGCAAAAATACTTCTCGTTATTATAATTAAGTAAGGATCTATTAGTTTTTATTTCTATTTTTGTTTTTAAATTAAAAAAATATTTTTTGAGCTTTTAATTTTAGTTTCTTCTGGTTTTATAAAAATGGTTTTTGTTTTCTATTTTTTCATAATCTAAATTAATATTAAATAAATAAATGTTAGTTAATTAATTAATATTAATTATTAATAAGAATTATGAATAATTTAATTTAAGATTATATATTTAATTATTTAGAACTATGAATAATTTAATTTTAATAATATAATATAATTTTTATATTTAAATATTAATTTCAATAATAAAATAATTTTAATAAATCTTCTTTAATTTTCAAAAATAAATGTTAAAATGAAATTTATTTTATAATTATTTAATAATTTTTTTACCAATAAGAATAATTTATTTTTAAATTTTATCTAATATATAATTATTATCAATAATAAAAAATATTATTAATTACATTTACATTAACATCTAAACAGAACTAAAAATATAAAAACGAAAATTAAAACTAAAACTAAAAACTAAAAGGTAAAACAAAATGGCCCTGAAAATGTATATAAATAAATAAATAAATTGTTTATGGAACCGAATCTGTGGGGTAGGTAATAATCTTTGTTAAAATTTTACATAAATTTTATTTTATTTAATATGTTCCTTTTTTTTTTCTTTGTACATTGTGTCACTAACGTGCTTGTGTGTGTCCAACTTAAGTAGCTGATAAATCGGCATCAAGAACATGCATATTGGTTTAAGCGTAAACTGTTGCCAACATTCAGAAAATTAGGGAGTTCAAATGAATATAGCTAAGCTAAAGCCTAAAGGTATTCCTTCGCCACTTTATGGTGTTATGATGTTATCTCTTTTTGATCGTTCCAAGCCCTTACACCCAAAAAAAAAAAAAAAAAACCAAAAACCTAAAACTAAGACAAATAGACAATGCTGAAAGGAGGAGTATACGTGTCCCTCTGGCCTTCCGGCATGCTGTCGTAGGTAGGATACAAACTAAGGTTCAATTGACAAATAAAAAAACGCGTATGTATCACCGGAATCACAACAAAGCTTGCGTGTGCATGTCTATAGATCATGCAGATGGAAGAAGATCAATCAGTGTAAGAATAAATATACTTTAGGGCTCAACTTGGATTATTTTATTAGCAGCAATGCAATCCCTGTGATCTTCTTGAACATATTCAAACACCTACCCTTGGTTACGACTCAGATTAGACTCCAATAGCTTGAGAAAATGATAAGGTGGCTTGGCCTTGGACCCATTCTTGGAACCAGTCTATTAAGATCTAAACAGTACCCAATTGTGATGTTGTTTTCAAGTGTTAAATGATTCGCGTGATATGATAATGACAAGTTAGCTTTATGGTAGTATAGTGTATATATTTATTATATAAAATATCATATAATGGAATTCGGTGGAACCAAAACATGGAGGTGCAGAGGGTCCATACTGTACGCCGAAGACGAAACCGCAACGAACTCAACTGACCTATCAGTTTCGGCGTCCATCTCACGCTTCATAAAGTTGATTTATCGCTTTATTATGGACGGAACGCAGCACTTAAGTATTTTCATCCATTATTACCTAAACATATCAGTACTTTAGATAATTAAATTACACAAAGAGGAAAAGAGATCATTTATGTTTGACGGGATCAATATGTATTTTGTCGATTGCTACACGGGGCATTGAGCCATTAGGTGTCTTTCTTTCAATTTAGTATCTCAAAAACATATATTTTTCCAGCATTTTAAGAATTCATATTCGTCATCCACAACAAGAAAATGCATCAAATAGGGACGGAATATCAGGGACGGAATGAATTCCGTCTGTAATCTCCGACGGAATA
>JANITX010000003.1:26054946-26070121 GCA_027564395.1 Erythroxylum ulei
GCCTCACAGCTTTAAATGCACAGTACAAATACTGTTTTAATATATAAGTGCAACATTAATGCCCATTGACAACGTTATCTTTTGTTTTCTAACGTTTGCCTTTGTGGCTAAAATAAAAAATAAAAGGAAGCATGTCATTTCTTAGGGAACCGTCAAAGATTATTGTTATCTTGGGGAAGAAAACATACTTAGCATGATCAGACACATTCCACTTGTGCATTTGAATCCAGTGGCTTAGTGGAGGGCGCAGACCTTTGTTTCTCTTAAATTTATTTCTTTGTCAAACTCTGGGTTATAGGGTTTTGTACAAAGTCAGCCGCCAATTCTAGCATTTACAATACAGAAAATCACAAGTTATAATGTATTAATATCAAATATTCCGGTTGATTATGATAAGTCTAGGCTATCTAAGTCGAGTATAGTATCTATTGTTGGGGATTCAGATACATTAGTTATTTCAGTCATAATTATGATAAATTTGTTGATGTTCTGCTAATTGATTTTTTTTAATATTTTGTAATTCTTGACTATATTCATTGTCAAGTTTTTCAGTTATATGTTTTGGATTTTGGTAATAACTATTATGGTATATAGGAATTTTTAGAATTATAGATTTTTGATTTAATGAATTGATTATTGGGGTTTTTCATGTTATATAATATAAATATTGACAAAATGGGTTATATAATTTCAGAAAATTGTTTCCTTAAAGATAAACCTGATTGTTGTTGATATATTGATAGTATTGTAAATGTATAATTCTCTATAATAATATTATTACAGTAACTTACATATCAAATATACTTTATATTGCCATCGGCTATTTTCAATTGTAAAGGTTTGTTTATTTTTTTTTCCCAATTAGTTAATAAGGTTTTAGTAGCTATACAATAGTACCTCCTCTATCAATATATGTATTAAATTTTTTATTGTGAATAATCACTTGAATAACGGTTGTGCCCGGATTTGGTTGTTGATTTTGAACTTTGAAGTTTATATTGATATAATGAAGAAATTGTTGAATTTGTTTCGTACTTTGATTCTGTCAATTCTAGGTTATATTGTAATGCTGAATTGAGAATATTGAGTTTTCCTTTAAATTTATTTTGGTTTTGTTTTGGACAATTATTTGTATAATGTCTTTCCTCCTTATATAACCAACATTTTTTTTCTTCTTTTGAGGACAATAATTCTTGTTTATTTTGTTGTCTTGGGGGATCGTATTAAAATTTCACAGTCAAAGTTGCTTTCTTATATATACAAAAAAGAACACAATTAGCGAAGGCAATTATTAATCAATTGATGATAATTTAAATGGGAACATGGGTATTAAATATTGCGAAGGAATCAGTCCTCAGCTGTGAAAATAACGTCACCCTGAACTAAAAATAATAATTTCTCCACTATATATTGCGCCTGCGCTTGTAAACAAAGCAGCGGCAGAATCATTTTAATCAGTAAAACGGATGGACGCCATACTTCCACGTCGAAACACGGTTCTGTGCATGGCGGGGCTGCCGTTGGTCCATACTTTTCATTTGTTGCTTTATCAAAATTCTTTCCTTTTTTGTTTTAATTCTCAAAATTATGCACACACTGTTCTCGTGGAAAAGATGCCATAAAAAAATTATACAACAAGAAACCGTGGTTTATCATTTTTTTTAAACTTTATAAATCCTTTATGCCTGGGTTAGGGTGTATTGGAGAAATAATCCCTGGAATGATTTTTTTTTTCTACTTTTTATATATGTGAATGCACGAATTTTTTAGAAAGATTTAAAGATGATAACTAGAATTCAACGGCTTTGGGGAGTTAAAAGAGGGTGCGGTCAGGCTTCTATCTTATGTTTCAGTCCTACCTATCTAATTAACAAAAGCAATCAGAATCGGAGTTAACAGAGAAATCAGTCTTGATTAGAAGACCATGCAAACTTAGGATCAAGTGTTCCAAATTCATGAGTAGATTTTGATCGTCATAATTACACTTGTGGGATAAAATGGTATATTCAATTCAACCAAAACCTTGGAACTATGCTCTGAATTAAAAGAGTTGAATGTCAATGACATCCAATTTGCTTAGTTTTCTTTTCAACATCAGTCGTTATGTTTGTGGGCCACAGGCTTAAAATCAAATTATTGAAAAGTTCAATCCTCTTTACTTCACAAATTTAATGACATTGATAAGAACCCAGCAAAGCATTGTTCCAACCACTTGCATTAGCATATGATGGTCATTTATTTGCTATCTATCTAAAGTCACTTCTCTTGAAGTCAGTGGTTAATATTCTCATCCTAATTGCACCTTCCTAATCCTTTTCATTTTTTTCTCCCACTGCAAGGCGATTTTGACCGTCTTCTCAATTCTTAATGTATTTATTATGACTAGAATAACTTCAGGAGAAGGAAACTAACGTAAATGGCTGTAGTTCTACGAGAAGGTCGAGTTCTTTCTCCAACCTGCTCCGCAATTTCCTTTTATCTTTCTTTTCTTTTAATCTGACCGTGTCAAACGCTTTGTGGAGAGAAGATTGACGAGACCTTTTTGCGAACTACAGTTTTTACACCTTTTCCTCTGGGTGGTCCAAATCTTTCTTGTGTTCTAACCCAGTTCCAAGTGCAAAACTGAGATAGAAGTGTAACACCATCATGTGTGGACATGGTGGTAGAAAAATATCAAAAGTTGTTTCATGTAAAGCACGCCACAAGGCGATCTTCGAATTTTGTCTTCACACATTGATTGAAAAAAAAAAAAAAAAGAACGTCTCTTTCTAGAGTTTATTAGCCGCCAATGCCATTGCAGAAACCCCACTTTCCTTAAGTATCTAAATCCAACAAACTCCTCAGCTCCTTACATCGATCATATACGTTCAAGGTTCAAACTTCATCCCTCTAAGCTGTTCGATCATATGGGCCTTATCAGACCTTTAAAGTATCTAATTTAACAAGACTGCTTCAATCTTGCTTACAAGCTTTTCTAAAATAGAAGTGCTAAATTGATCCTAGAGAGAGAGACACAAAACACGGTGCTACTTCCTTGTCGGAAAGCATCTACTATTTTGTTCATGCGCGTGGGCCCCACCCCTTCAATATCACCCCTCCACCACTGTAGGCCTTATTCCTGTTTCTATTAACAATAACTCTCACTCAATTATTATTTCTTTTTCCGAAATATTATCCCTTTTATGTATATTCTTCCCCTTTTCTCTTTCACTCCTCACTCTTCACCCTCATCTTCTCTCTCTAAACGCCCAATCAGGAGGTCTAAGCATTGTATTGACAAGACACAGTTTTCCAAGAACACAACACTGCCGCGGCCTTCCCCCAAAAACAGAAAAACCAAACCCTAACTCACCCCTCCCCCTCTTTCTCTCTCACACACTCACTTTTGCTGTTATTATAAGCCTCTCAGTTCTCATCTACCCTCAAGAATTTGTGTTCTCAGATTCTATGGACAGTAAAGACGATCCCGATCCGGAAGCTGAGTTCATCC
This sequence comes from Erythroxylum ulei, assembly GCA_027564395.1. Taxonomy (NCBI): domain Eukaryota; kingdom Viridiplantae; phylum Streptophyta; class Magnoliopsida; order Malpighiales; family Erythroxylaceae; genus Erythroxylum; species Erythroxylum ulei. The sequence goes on from JANITX010000003.1 coordinate 26,058,437, forward strand.
CCGATTCCAGCTGGTCGCTCACTCCTGACTCCGATACCGTCAATTACTTCTTCTCCGGCGACAGAGATAACAGTATATTGAGAGAATTTGGATGGAATCTTCAGAGCACCGACTTGGAACCGATCCAAGAGGAAGCTAGAGGTCACTTGCTTCGCGAGCTTGAGAGTAGCGGAGCGATGCTGGGGTCGCCCGTTGCTGCTGGTGGTGATCCGGCGGCCTCTGTCGCTTCCAGTGGCGGTGGACGTGATGTGTCAACTTCAAATCAACCGTCGGTGTCTTCCAGCTCCAGCGAGGATCCGCCGGAGAAGTCTACTGGTTCCGGTGGGAAATCGCCTGAGATACCGTGAGTGGACACACACACGTACATGTACATATACACAAGAAAATCCACGTTACAGGAACTGAAACGATATAGTCTCTAATATTGTAAATATCTCGAATTCAGACGACCGCAAACGGGTGTCAGAACCGAATTCTCTAGCAATCAGTTCTCTCTGGGGCGAGAAAGAGAGAGGACGGGTGCAAGCAGTTTTGTGTCCGTACGCTCTAGAAACCGTCAAAATCTTTTTCTTTTTTTAATTTTGGGTTCATGCAAGTTGGGGGAGAGGTAGTTTCGTAATTTGAGAGAAACCCTGCGGATAGAAATAGAAATTCGTTGGAGTTAAAAGATGCATTTTCAAGAAAAGATAATAATTGAGATCAGAGACCCCATGAACACCGCCGCTATTGCGGCGGGAATGGCGTGCTCTAAAGCCATTCTTCGCTTTCCATTATTTAGAATATTTCTACAAATGTATATTTGAGTGTGTGATCTTTCTTATCAGTTCACTAACAATGTTGGCGGGAATATGAACAAGACGAAGAAGAAAGTTGCTTTTGTCGTTGATTACTTTTAAGCATCTGTATATATACTTACTTTCTTGTTTGCTGTTCTTTTCGGTGCTAGCTAGTTAGATACTAAAGGTGAATAAAATATTATATAAGTTTTCCGTTACAATTCCTGCTTTATCTTCTATATACGTTGTAACATAATCTTGCAACGTGCACTTTGAAATCATGCTCATTGACTCAGAAAATTCACTTTGATGTTGAAGAGTAGGGGCTGTGCATAAATTCTGTATTGTTAATTTATAAATTTTGAACTGATCACTTGCTAAAAATGCATGTACTCTTCTTTACTATAACTAATTTCTCTGAGTTACTACCTTCACTCCTCTACATCTTAAATTTATGGTCTATACACTTCCTTTTTACAACACAACTTCTTTAGGTTTGTTGCCAAGCCTTGCCATTTGAACTAAGGGAACAAGTGAACCTGAGTTCTAAAGGATAGTAGTACTATGTGCTTGTATGAATGTACTTGGTACCATCCATCATTAAGGCATCACATTGAATTCCCTAGCAATTTAGAAGTGTCTTTTCTTTTTTTTTTTTCTCTTCCTTCTGATTTTTTTTTAGAATATTATGTCTATTTTAATAATTGTAGGTGGGGTATTTTGTAGGAGTAAGGTCAGAAAGAAGGGACAAAAGCGAATCCGCCAGCCTCGTTTTGCATTTATGACTAAAAGTGAAGTTGATCATCTTGAAGATGGCTATAGATGGAGAAAATATGGTCAGAAGGCAGTTAAAAATAGTCCATTTCCCAGGTATACGATTAAATCTTTAACATCATTCTACGTCTACTCTGTCCGATGATTATGTTTCTCGTTCCCTTAATTTAGCTTTAATTTGGGGTTAACTCACTTACATACTTTGAATTTCTCGTTTGTATCAATGATTGACATGGAATTTTAAATGTTTAAACAGATCATAAGACTTGTGACCATTACGTTTTTTATTCGACAAATTGGGAAGTCTAAATTTTACATTCCATCACTCTACATACTTTTTAGAATACATAGTAAAGGTAGGTTATGAGGCTAAGTTATTAAGCCATTTTACAGTTAATTACAACTATTAACAATGGCAAAACACAGGAAGGATAAAAAAAAATCTACAGTTACAATATTGTGATCACTGTTATAATTACAATTTGCAATTTAAGAACTTGCTACGTTGTTTCATGAGGACAAACTCTTAGTCCAAAGTCCTAAGTACTAGATTATGAATAATTGATTGGAGTTGGTTTTGCGTTGATGTTTACTAATTACATTCTTATGGTATTAATTCTTGATGTTTTGACCTTTGCGCTGGTCACATGTAACTATATAAATTTACGAGGGAAATGGTCCTCAACTATCACCATGTCTCCAACATCTGCTCCAGAACTATACTCAATTTGACATTCTAAACAAATCGAATGAGATTTATGGTGTGTCATTAGATTTGTTAGTTCCCTTCAAGATCTATACTCGTTGTAAAGGACTTGGCATATGGGCGTACTTGGGTAAGTCTTCTTTTTGATCCATGATGCAAAAATAATGAAATTGATTAGAAACTTAACATTTAGACAACTATTCTTCAAGCATGTTTCATATTTACAGGAGCTACTATCGCTGCACAAATAGCAAGTGCACTGTGAAAAAAAGGGTTGAACGATCGTCCGAAGATCCTACTGTTGTGATTACTACATATGAAGGGCAGCATTGCCATCATAGCGTTGGTTTTCCCCGGGGAGGAATCATTAATCATGAGGCTACATTTGCCAGCCACTTGGCTCCCCAAATGTCGCATTTCTTTTATCCTAGAGGCCAGGTAGCTAGAGCGCATCATCCTACTAATGCGCAACAGGCACCAGTTGATGCAGAACCATGTATGGTGTCAGAGGCCACGCCGCGTCATCCATCCGATGAGGGACTACTTGGAGACATTGTGCATCCGGGAATGCGTGGCAGATAAGATAGAATGTAGTGCACATTTCTTTCTTTACCCAGTTAGATTTACTACTTATTTAACGTCAGTTAACGAATACTGTCTTTCAATCTGTGTGTTTACGTCAGATTTATAGGGGGGATGTGGGAGAGACTACTATTCATGAACAGCATTAGTTGTCAATTTCGTACTCATTTAGCGGGAAACCTTTTACCAGTTCAGAAGGAAGATGCGTACGAGCAGATTGTAAAACGTACAAATGGTTAGTTTATAAAGTCAAGCCCTTTGCCTAAAGCATCCATCATTATTGAAAGATCTAGTTTCATTCACGGCCACTAGGATGAAATGAATTTGTAATATTTGTTAGAATTCGATCATTTATTACCTTGATTAACAAATTAATGCACTTCAAAGCATTCCTCACTTTTTGTCGCCGAAGCGTAAAATGTAATTAGATTGCATAGTAATATATTAAGTCAGAACTCCTGATTTTCAGCTAACAAAGTCTTTGATTTGAGGGTAGATAGATAGAGAACCCGCGTCACTTGACTGTAAATGTTCTGCTGCCAGACTTCACCTCTACGGATATGGACCACATGTCCACTGCAAAATCTAAGCACGAATGTGAAATATGAGGCCGGGTGATTATATGTTGACTAGATAGATACGTCATAGGTAGAACAATTACCCACACCGTTGAGTTAATAGGCCAACGATTATCTAACGTTTAATAGGTACCGTGTACTTGTTTTCTTGTGGCGACGCATCATTGCCAGCACTCTTTGTTATTGCCTCCAAATTGTCTGCTATTGTTGCCTTTGATATCTTTTGCTTAGGGATACCTTATCTTTTTAATAATTGCATCTGTATATCCTTTCTTGAGAACAGAAAGAGAAAACTTTAGGGCAATATTGTGGCTGAAATAACTTTTGTCAATGACCACCCAAATGTTCTTGGACCCTTTCCCATGAAATGAACATTGTATCGTTCATTTCCAATCATCAGTCTCTTTCACAACTTCTGTTATCCGTTAATGGTATCAAGTAACTGAACAGCTAAACTAGAATGTTTTAGGTTATAGATGAAAGGAAGTAGTTACAAGACTAGGGTAACGATGCTAGCGTGACACTATTGGAACAGTTCAGCTGAGTCCCATCCTTTTCCGTGAGTAGAAAAGTTCAGTTGATAGTCAATAGGTAAAGCTAGAGATAGCTTGGAGCTCCTTGTTGATCATAGTCTTATATCCATCTATGACAGGGAGTCCCCTACACCGGAAGTTTTTCTCAATTCTCCTCCGCTCTATATTGACCTATCTATGTGGAAAATGTAGGTATATAAGCATCATATTCTTCCAAAAGTTACTTTGTACTTATCCCTACTTCTCTTTTAGTATAGTACTTATGGTAAGCATTCTATTGTTGGTCGAGTTTACTTTTTGAACTACTAATAAAATTTTTAGATTCCATTTCCCACTTCTTCGAGGACAAATGTGGTTGAGTTAGAAAGTGGATGGACGTTGCTTAAACAAATTCAACTACTTTATTGTGCAATCATTCCTGATTCCTTTTTCAGAGCATGCATGTGGCTATTCTACAGGCCATGTAACATGCAGCATTGGCATAATAACAAGCTACAATTGGTCTAGGGTTGATTGAGCTTATTATCTTGAAATGTGGCACAATCGAAATACCAGACATAAAAGTACATTAGCTGGCGGTGATTAATCACACGAAGTTAGCTTAACTTTTTCCCCCTTGTTGTTGGTTGGCAACAGAATTAGGTAGAAACTTTGTTACTCCAAAAGCTTAGATCACTTAGGGCAAGGATGTGAATTCTCGTGATGAAATGTTTTATCTGCATTTAATTTTCTTCAGAAAAATATATAAGACGCAACATTCAGTGGTGCAATTTACTTGTCTAGAAAAGAAAAAGTAATTGAATATAAATTATTTATAATTTATTGATAAAAGTTTGTCATACCTATTAAGTTATAGGATTATATGATAACATTTGATTCGCAATAATCTCTATAAATCTATTATATGTAAAAGAATCCTCTATTAATTTTAAGTTGTTGAATTTCATAGTTTATAAAGGAAAAAGGGTAAGGCGAGACTCTGCAATCATTCCTAAATTTTTCATCTTATTTCTTCAATCCATCAAACTTACTCTTCTCTTAAATGAATAGGTCCTGCAGTGAAAATATGTACAGTACCGAGAATTTATGTTACAGTATTGTGGAGATCCATCCCACGAGGAGATCTGGTGGCAAACGACATCTACCTTAGTTAGTTCCAACTCTCAGTCACCTTACCTCCCACACCAGGCCAGATGATCATGTTTCATATTCATACTCAGTATGTTAATGTATCCATAATTTTAATTAAGTTATTTCTATAAGTATTTCCTCTTTCTTTTATTCATCCAGAGTCGGTTAGACTTCTGTCTATTCTCGCGAGTTCTGGGCGAGGGACGTACGTGAGGTGATGTTATGAATGTGGACACTGAGAGTACGGAATATCGGTCATAAAGAAGAGAAAGGAACTGCCCAACTGAGTGACTTAATTGGCTTCGGTAGCGGTAATTTCGATGTTGCTTCAGAGTCAGCCGACAGTGCTTTTTATGCCCTTTTCTTTTAACCTTTTTCTCTCTCAAAACAAAACCCTAGTAGTAGCAGCAGTACTGCCCATTTCACCGTTTCCATACCCTTTTTCTTGAAGTTTACGCTTCTATCGCTACTTTTTTTTTTCCCCCAGGCTTCTATCACTAATTTGCATGTGCTTTACTTCCCGGACAATTTTGTCCTCATTCCAATCGCGAATTCCCTGCAATTTCTCCTTGTCCATGGAAACGAAGTTTCATCCTAAAGACATGAAGCAATGTGCATATTTTATTTATATACAATGGAAGTGTTTATGTGATGCTTGTAGCCTTTTTCATTATAATAAAATCGACAGGCTTATTTAATAGGTTATTCCATTATTGCTCTATTCATTTACAGCAACCAACTCAAATGAGAGAGTGGTTGTATAATCAATGTCCGTTTGGGATTATGACAATTTTTACTTTTAATGTATATATTTTTCCAATAAAGTATTTGTACTCAAAATTTTTTTTACTGGAATTTCTAATGGCATTGATTTTTTAATAAATTATTTTCCACTGACTCCCTAAATATCATTCCAAATGAGGAAGATAACCAAGATTAGGTTATGGAGTCAATAATTATTTTCCGTAGAGTTTGTTTGATTCCTCACCATTATTTTTTCGTCACATGCATTTGATTGTCAATTATTGCAAAGTATACATTCTTCAACAATCCGAAAACGAATTAATTCATTTCACATTCGATTTTTTGCATTTGATTCTTCTAGGGCTTGTCACATGCATGTTCTTTTGTTTGATTGTATATACTAGTTTATCTTTATAAGAGCAGTGTTGTTCATATTATTTTGATGGTATTTGATTGATTGTTAAATCTATCAGTACTTAATAAGCACTTGATGTAGATAGGCACAGGAACCCACTACGACCCCCCAAAAAACTCTCATAAAACAAAAAAATTCTAACTATTTTAAATGTTCAAATTATTGAACATAACAAGTAAATAATAAGATCTTAGATCCTAACAAATGAATCTAAAAGGACTAAATTGACACTACATCCAATCTTCATATTGCATTTTGTTCTGGCATATTCTTAAAACTCAATCTTCATATAACACAATTCCTAATAGCTAAAAAAATTAGTTGCTAATTGATGAACATACAGATCAGTCAGTATCCAGTTCTGGATTAATCTTGAGAGCTTGCATTATCATTTGGCTCTAGCTTTTTCTGATTTAATGAGTGGCATATTTAAGTGTATAATCTAGAATATAATATTTTAAATTCAAGCAATCAAATGATTGGCCATACGATTATCCCTTTATTATTTTTAGCAGAGGGAGGGTGTCTCCATCGACTATAGTGTACATTTGTCTAAATATCTCAAGTATAAAAGTAACACAACTTAAACTTGCTGCCTAAAAAAGAGCTACCTCTGTTTATACAATTATCATTGTTCTTGTTTAAGGTTTTTAGTAACTTTCTTTTGTTTTGCATATTTTTTTCCCTAAGAATAGGGAAAGACTCCTTATTTATGTTGTCTGCATCGATGTTTGTTATAATATCCTAAAAAGGTTTGCTTTCTTGTGTTATAATTACAATGTTGTGGTACTTTAAAGTTTGACTTCAAATCTTCCCTTATTAGTAATAGCAATAGGAGAAGAATCCCCTTTGGTTTGTGGTAAGGTGGGGGCTAACAAGAACTACAATTGTAAATATTCAAAACATTATTCAACTTACTCTACTTTCTCTTCCAAGTGTAAGGGCTATATAGCATAAAGAAAGGTCGAATTAGTTTGCAACCTTTTGTCCTAAATTAAGATATTGCAAAATAAAAGTTTATGGTAAAATGGGTTTTGAAAATGTATTTATATATGCTTCTTGGGTTATTAAGATGAAAAGGGCACTTTTAGGTTCGAACATATAGCTTATAAGATTTGTTGTAACCTACTATGCTTTAATTTTAATCACTTTTCAAGATCACAACCTAGCATTTATTGAATTTTATAATATTTTAGATACCTTTCACATTCACAATTGGATGACTTTCACATTCAACAGTAATCTTTAATTATGTATTTATTTTTATGTATTAAGTGAATTATAGAATTTCTATTGCTATATATTGTCAAATTTTAAATTTTAATCCCACAACCTCTTAGTTTCATGATAGCAATAACATATCAGTTCACTGCACATTTTTTTACAGATTGCAAAATTACTAGTAAATTATTTGGATTTACATCTAATTGAAGTAAACCAAAAAAGCTTATTACTATTGGGATACTTCAGGTATATTTCTCTAGACAATCTACTACTAGTAATTCAAATTGGTTTATTACGTCACAATAAATTTTTTTTAGTTTTTAACATAACCTATATTGTATGTGTTACTTCGATGAACAATAAGTTTCCTATAGTGATGAATATATAAGTGTACTTGATCTTCTTTTGGAAAGGATTTTTCGAAGGTGGCTAATGGAAATGAAATTTCTTGTTTGTGTAAGAAGTGTTGTAATTATTTGGTATAAAAGAAATAGTATACGATCATTTGATTGTTGATGGATTTGCTATGAGATATGATGGTTGGGAATTTAATAAGGGATCATTAATGGAAATATGGTTATGGATGATAATAATAAATGTGATGTAAGGTCTATACTTGATAATATAGATGGATTACCACATGAAACCTTTAGAGACATAGATAAAGGTATCAATAGTTGTGTAGAAGTTAGTAATTTTCTAAAAGTTGATGCTATGAAGTTTTTTATGTTGGTAGAGGAAGGAAAACATGATTTATATCTTAGTTGTCAAAGTTTTTTAAAACTTTCCTTCACCATTAAACTATATATTTTTAAGTTTACCCATAGAATTAGTAATGCAGCTTATACTAATCTCATGGGGATAATTAAAGGTGCATTTCCTAATGTAAAGGTTTCTAAATCTTCTAATGCAACAAAGAAACTTGTGAAGGATTTAGGACTTCACTATAAAAAGTTACATTATTTCTTAATAATTGTATTCTGTTTTAGGGGAATGATGAGAAAGCGATCAATTGTGAAGTATATGGTGTATGTAGGTGGAAAAGTTATAGGAGTGAAAATAGTAGAGATCACTATATAACCTCAAATATAAGGCAAATTCTAACAAAGGTGTTTAGATATGTTCTATTAAAATCAAGGTTGTAAACTATTTAAATGTTTCCAGACTTAGCGACATTTATGAAATGGCACGATAAGGGGAATTCTAAATATGGTAATTTAAGGCATTCTACTACTGGCCAAGTTGGAAAGACTTCAACCAATTATATCCTAATTTTTCTTGAGATCCTCGTAATGTCATATTAGCTTTTTTCAATGATGGATTTAATCCTTTTTGCACATTGAGTGAAAATTTTAATTTTAAATGGCCCATAATTTTAGTAAACTATAATTTACCACCATAGAGAGGTCTGAAATCATAAAATTTGATATTGTCTTCAATTATACCTAGCCTGACTTCTCCTCGAAAAAATATAGATTTTTTTGTAGCCATTAACTAAAGAGTTAGTAGAATTGTGGGAGTTTTGGGTAGAGACATTTAATGCTTCAACTAATCATTCATTTAAGTGTAGCTTTGTTATGTACAATTGGTAACTTTCCAGGATATGTAATGTTGTTTGAATAGAGTACACAGAGAAAGTTAACATACCCTAATTGTAATTATGAAACTTTTTCTTAATATTTAAAACATAATTAAAAAAATTTGTTATCTCAATCATTAGAGTTTTTGGATAGAAACCATCCTTAGAGGTACAATAAGAGATCATTCAATGGTGATATAGAGTTAGGAGAATCATCAATTCCTTTTGTCATGATTTGATGTGTTAGAGCTTATTAATGGGTATCATAATTTTTTTAGGTAGAAAAATAAGTAAAAAAACAAGAGATAATCCTTGGAGGAAAAGATCTATATTTTTTGAACTGCCTTACTAGAACCATAGTGGAAGCCAATATAATCTTGATGTGATCCATATCAAGAAAAAAATATGTGATAATGTTCTTAGAACTTTATGGGAGATATTGGGCAAGTCAAAAGATCATCTTAATCCATAATTTGATTTAAAAGAAATGGGGATTATAAAAGAGTTGTAGCCAATCAAAGTATATAATTGTTATGAGTCACTAATTCAGACTTGCTTTTACTTGATCCCAGAAGATAAAGAAAACTTCTGTTTTGTTTGGAAGAATGTGAAACTACTGCAAAGTTGTACATTAAATATTACACAATATTTTGATTTTATTAAAAGAAATATTAGGATACAAAGCCATGATGCTCATATTATTATACAACACTTACACCAATTTACTGTTAGGAAACCAACACCAAGAAAATTTGTTATTCTTTTTGAGTAGGATGGGTGCTTTTCTCAAAGGGTATATAGTAAAGTCTTCAAGCCATTGGATCTTCTATAAAAGAAAATTTGTGAAAGTTTTATGTCAACTTGGAAACAATATTTCTACCTTGTTTTTTTTAACATATTTGCCTATTCATTTACCAAAACAAATCAAATATATTAGACTAGTGTATTATTACTCTGTGAATTTTATTGAGAGGCATTTGGGTAGGTTAAAAATATCTATTCGTAATAAAAGCTAGCTGAAAGGGTCTATAGCTAAAAGATACTTAGCCAAAGAGTATGCAAATTTTCTTTATATTTATATGTATCATGAGGTAAGAAAAAATATAATAGGTATCTAAAAGATGATGACAATACAAATCTTGTTGAAGTATCATCTTCATTTTTTTCCAAAATTTAGATAACCTGTTGGAGGGAAAGGGTAATTTTATACAAGTATTATGTTTATACAAATGTTATGATTATTAGTTCAACTGTCGACATCTGTTTCATAATTTAGTGCATGTGTTCATACTTTTTCTTTCTTTCATTTCATCCATTCATCTAGCCCTCCGCACATTACAACCCTGAAAAGTCCTCTTGATCTTCGAAATGATAGTTCTTGTAGTGGAGAAATAGAGTTGATACAAGCTTATGGTAGAGTATGGATTAGGTAGATTGAGAGTGAAATATCCCTAAACACAAGTGAGATGAGAGCAAACACTTTACCTTGAGTGGTATCTCTTTTGTCCAATCTCTTGAATTAAACTCTTTTAGTGTTTGTTTTATTAGCACTCTTTCAATTTGCTTTGATTGAATCCTGAGGAAGTGAGTTGTGTCAATTTCCTATTGTTGTTTTGAGCATGGGCGAATTTTTCTTTTACACTTGTATCTTTTGACTCTTGTAAACTTTGTCCAGGAGTACAAAGGTTTAAGTGTGGGGGAATTTGATTGAGCCCAAGTTATCTTATAAATTGGCTACATTTTTCATAGTTGTTAATGTGCTTTTTGACTCCTAATTGGTGATTTTTGTGCTTAAATTAGTTCCTTATAGTGAGCTCATATGAATTGCAATTTGTTAGTAAAATTGTTGCAAATTGATATTAATTCCATTATAATTTTTCTAAGGACAATTGATACTGCAAATTGCTATTTTGTCTTGTAGGAAGCAAGGGAGTCAACTCATCAGAAAGTCAACAGGACATGAGCCTTCAAGCAAGTCACGGCGTATCCAGAAGAAGGTATGCCAATTTCTACGTCGCGGCGCATAGACGGATAACAGCACGTTGTGAAGTCAAACAATTCACACGCCGCGGCGAGCAAACAAGAGCAGCACGTCGCGACGTCAAATAATTCACTCGTCACGACGTGCAGACGGATACTCAGACTCCAAATAGAAATTTCTCTCACTGTACCGAACCGACTCGACTCCTTTACTTTAAAAACTTGCCAAATTAGGTTAAAGGGGTCGGCCACACAATACAGAGAAAAAAAATATTCATTCGGTAGCGGAGACGACCGAACACTCTCCACCTTACTGCCATCATCATTCTTCCATCTCCGATCATCACCCACTATCGCTGGACACTTCATCATCATCTCCACCGTCAGTCTCTGCAGCCATAAGTAGCGTCGGGACTTCAGCAGTGATGGAGATCCTCGGAGTTATGCACGGCTAAAGGCTTCCGACCTCTTGAAGATGTAGCAATGGCTTGAGTTGACCAGGGCTTCAAAGGGGAGTAACCACATTGTCAAAAATTTAATGATATTATTGTAAATCGCTGAGTTAGGGTTTACGGTAGTACAGTTAGAGATGCATGGTTAGAGTTTATGTAACACCCCACTCCCACGTGACCCGAACCTGGCAACTTTGATGATATCAAATAC